>JAWNMU010000399.1:0-89987 GCA_035043665.1 Drosophila quasianomalipes
TTGTACTTCGTTCGATTGCAATATTTACTCTCTCCTTCCTTCGACTGGTCTCTCCTCTCCTTTTCTTTTTCCTCTTCCCTCTCCCTCTCCTTCTCTCTCTCCATCTCCCTTGATCTCCCTCTCCTCTCTTTCCCCCCTTCCCTTCCTCCTTCTCCTTCCCTTCCTCCTTCTCCTTCCCCTCTTCTTTCTCCTTCCCCTCTTCTTTCTGTATCTCCTCTTCTTTCTGTATCTCCTCTTTCTTTTCTCCCTCCTCCTCCTCCTCCTCCTCCTCCTCCTCCTCCTCCTCCTCCTCCTCCTCCTCCTCCTCCTCCTCCTTCTCCTCCTCCTCCTCTTAATCCTCTCACTGACATCCCCACTCCTCTCTCCCTCATCTGAGTCTTTGCCCTTCGGATTCGATCCATCAATCCCTCTCTTCTCTTCCTCTGATCCTCCTCCTCCTCCCTCTCCTCCTCTCCTCCGCACACTCCTCTTGTAGCACTTTCATCTTTTCTCTCAGCAGCCTACTCTCCAACAATCCTTCTCCCTCTCCCTCTCCCTCTCCCTCTCCCCCTCCCTCTCCCTCTCCCTTCACTCCCCCCTTCGCCTCCCCCTTCCCCTTCCCCTCCCCTTCTTTCTCCCTCCCCCTTCCCCTCCCATCTCTCCCTTTCCCTCTCCTTCTCCGCTTCCTTCTCCGCCTCCTTTCTCATTTTGAAGTGTTCGAAGTCGAAATTTTCCCTGTCACTCAGAATCCCACTCTTTTGTTTTTCCTCCCAGTCACCCCTTCCTCCTCCTCCTCAGCATTTTCGTCCTCTCACACCTCCTCTTCTGAGAATATGCAGACACTGTCTCATCTTCATCATCCCACAAATCGTCGAAATCCATCCCTCTCCCTCTCCCCTATCCTTCCCCTAGGCCTCCCTCTCTCTCTCTCACCGCTGTCTGCCCCTTTCCCTTTCCCTTTCCCTTTCCCTTTCTCCTCCCCTTCTCCTTCCCCTTCCCTTCCTCCTCCTCTTCCTCTGTGTCTTCCTCGTCTCCATCGTCCTCCTCCACCCACTCCTCCCATGGCTTCAATGAAGATATTTTAGGGGCCCACGTCATTTTCTCACTTTGAGAGGTGAAGTTCAGTTTGTTTTTCTCAATTTGAGTGGGAAGTATATTGCGGAGAGAGGAGGGAGAGGACGATATATTTTTATCCAAAGGCTCGTACATGTTCTTGTAAACAGGGCGATGGAAAGAAGAAGAAGAAGAAGAAGAAGAAGAAGAAGAAGAATGGGAGGGAAGGATGTGGGCGAGGGACGAAGAGAGGTGGGGAGAGTAAGAGGTCTTTTGTTTTTCATTCTTTCCCTCTCCTCTCTCTTTCTCCCCCCTTTCCGTCTCACCTCCATTGGAAATAGATTTGGAAATATGAGCGATTTCGGATGACAGACAGTCAAATTGAGAATCAGAGGAGGGAAAAGTGGATGAAAAGGATTGGGAGAGGTTGAGAGGAGCGGAAAGGGAGGAAGAGAAGGAGGAGGAGAGAGAAGGGTGGGGAAGGGAAGAGGAAAGAAGGGATGAGAGAGAAGGAGAGTGAAATGATGAATTAGGAGGGAAGACAGATGGAGGAAAATACCTCGGGGTCTTGGAAGATTCGGGAAGGGAAGGAGAGGGGGAGAGAGGGAGGGAAGAAGGGGAGAGGGAGGAGGAGGAGGGGGAAGGAGAGGGGACAGAAAGCTTAGAAGAGAGAGAGGAAATAGAGGAGAGGGAAGAGAGAGGGGAGGGGAGAGAGGAGGAGAAGGAAGACGCAAGAGAAGGGGAGAAGGAAGGATGAGAGGGGAGAGAAGGGATCCTCATGGGCGCTGTCCTTGCCTCCTCCCTCTCTTTCTTCTTCTTCGCCTCAAATTTGGAACGAAGGGAAAGCGGGTTTGAAACACCAGAAGAGGAAGGGGAACAAGATGAAGAGGAGGGGACAGAGGGTGGAGAGGAAGAAATAGAAGAGGGTGACGAAAAAGAGGAAGAAAAGGATGATGGAGGCAAAGAGGAGGGAGGTTTGTGGACAGAAGGAAGAGACGAACGAGTTCCTTCTCTTTCCCTCTCCCTTTCTTGTTGGTTAGTTTCCCTTCTGGTTTTTTTTATCTCGAAAGACGAATCTAATGGCATGAAGGGGAGAGAAGAGATGTAGGGATGGAGAAGAAGTAGAATGGTGAAGAGAAGGATGGGATGGATATGCGAGTGAAGAAAAGACAGAGTTTCAAAAAAAGAGAAGAGAGCAGAACAGAAGAGAACGGAAAAGAAGAGACAGCAAGGCATACGTGTAGTGTTATCTATATGTGTGTGAAGCAGATGCATGTACACGTGTATGTATATCCGCGCATGCATGTATATATGTGTGTGCTGTTGTTTTGTTAAGCTTTGTTTTGTTTTGTTTTGTACTTTTGATTTTCTTCGAATGCTCTTACCTATGGCGCTGCTTCTTTCAACGGGATGTTCTCTCGTCCTAGGAAGCATACCTTCCTGGTCCTTGTGTTTTGAGAAGTGGTTAGTCTGGATAATGCACGAGGAGTAGAGGAAAGTAACACAAGAGAGAAAGTGAGGATTGGATAAAGCGAGGAAGAGGGAAAAAGAGCAGAAGATGACGGAAGGAAAGAGGAAGACGGATCAAACAAGATTTAAGAAATACGCGCATTCCACATTCAATACAAAGACTGTTAGATCGGATATCGTTTAGAAGTAAAGAGAAGGTGATAGCTAAGGGAGTTGTTGTATGTACATATCCCTACTTGATTGTTGAAATCTCCCAATCTCCTGTTCCTAGAGTAAATCAGTTTGCTGTCAAAGTAGTTCGCAGAAGTAGCATCTTCGTCGCGTTGTCTCTGTAATGCCTGTTCAATCCTCACGTGAGACTCGAACATCTCATCAAGTGCACGCATATAGGATGGCTTCGGCTTTGTCTCTGTGGGTCGACTCATCTTAAACAAACCGAGCTTAAGTGCAAACTAAATAAATGGATAAAATAAAGTAACCTGGTAGAAAACTGATAGACTTTGCAACGTATATGTGTAAAATATATTCGTGCAAATTATGTTTGTTAAAGTACGTCGCAGTTTAGAAATAAAACGAACATTGAAAATTGGTCTTCTTCGTTTGCTACAATTCAGGCAGGCGAATGAGGAATGCACGATGTGAAAGCAGAAATATGCTGAAAGACACCAGAATAACATGAAAGAAGATGTAGATAGTGTAATTCTGAACAGAGATCAATAATGGATTGGATAAAAAATGAGTTTCGTTCGTTTTTATCGCTCCGTATTGGAACCGTTATTTTTGGAGATTTTTTTAAGTGGAAAATGGTTTTAATGTATGGTTTGAAATATGCTATTATAAACACAAGCAAAGAGTGCTTGGAAAAAATGCAGATAGTTAGATGAGGATGTCGATTGAAAGTGTCACATTGCATACTTAATTCTAGGCAAACGGTGAACATTGATATACATGTGTATTTCTACGATGAGATATGTATGTGTATGAACTACTGGTTTTACTGAAAATTCATTTTCCAATAGATGTTGCGAAGAAAAAAATGCAAATTAAATTAAATTAGATGGAATAATGCATAAGTGAATAACACATGACTTTTCAGTGTTTCTGAGTACGCGCAGCATGCGTAATATGTGAAAATAAGCAAGAAGAATCTCGGTGATGTGAATGGAGCACGTCAAGTGTGAACGCAAATGTAGCATGTCACAGGAGAACAGGAAAACAAACGAAACAAGCTAAATCAATCAAATAAATGCACTGAATGAAGCGTTGGGAAAGTGAATACATAGTGTATGAGGTTTGACATAGGCGTGTGATCTGTGAGGCGTGTGGATGCAGAGGGCACGCAGCCTAAGACTTGTTGTATGTAAATGCAGCAGCAAAGGCATCTCCAATAGATTGCGGTTCAGGACTGAAAGAGGGAGAAGGAGATGAGGAGGGGGAGGGGGAGAAGAGAGAGGGGGAATGGGAAAGCGAGGCGGAGGAGGAGGCGGGGTGAGAGTCAGAGGCAGAAGGAGAAGGGGAAGGGGAGAGATGTGAGATAATATGTTTGGGCTTGGTTTGGAGAGAGAACCTGCTCTTCTGTCCGGAATTGGAAGATATCTTGTACTTTGTGGCTGTGGATGTTTTGATGACAGAGTCAGGAGAAGAAGGAGAGATTGTGGAGGAGGGGAGAGAGGGGGAGGATAGGGCGGGAGAGGTGGAAGGAGAAGATGAGGGCGAAGAGGAAGGGGAGAGAGAGGAGTCCTGAGACCTAGAGGCAACGACAGGGACAGTCTTAGTGGACACTGGTTTAGACGAAAGGGAGGACCCCGACCTCTTCCTCTGCTGGGAAGAGGGGGCAGAGAGAGACGAAGAGGATGAAGAGGACAGAGAAGAAGAAAAAGAGGACGTCGATGAAGGAGCGAGAGATTGACGAGATGATCTCGACTCGGAAGGAGGGGAGGGGGAAACGGAGGGAGGGGGCGAAGGAAGGCGGGGGTGGGTGGATGAAATAGGGGGAGGAGGGAGGGAAGAGGAAGGAGGGAGGGAAGAGGAAGGAGGGAGGGAAGAGGAAGGAGGGAGGGAAGAGGAAGGAGGGAGGGGGGATGAAGGAGGCTGAGAGGGGTCAGCGTGTGTTTTGTTCAAATTGAGAGCTTCCATGGTAAGAGACATAGACTGGGACAATCTGAGCCTATCATCCTTCGACAAAACAATCGTCGCTGGACTTCTTCTGCTCTCGCTCTCCCTCTCCCTCTCCCTTTGGCTATCGAACGAGGTTGAGCCAGGGAAAGCTGTCACTCCTACCGATGCAGCACCAACGGAGTCGTGGAGGAAAGGAGAAGTAGCTCCTCTTCCGCCCCACTCCCCCCTCTCCGCCCCAGCACCTGACCCCCCTGCTCTGATTCCGTATTCCGCTGGGTCAAATGTTCCCGCTGTCCCTGTGGAGAGAGAGGTTCTGGAGTGAGGGTCGAGGGACATCCTCCCCCTCGCTCTCGAAGCCTTCGACTTCATTTTGAGCTCAGGAGGCCAGAAAGGCAATGAAGCAGTGGGGCCTCTGCTGGTCTTTATGAAGGGGTGTTCCAGGAGCTCAGCAGCGGTGCTTCTCAGTGAAGGCTCTTTCATGAGGCATTTATAAACAAAGTCTCTTAGCTGGGGCGAGAACTCCTCTCCCAGACTAGGAGGGGGTCAGAACAGAGACGAGAGAGGATCGCCCAGTACCCTCCAGACTCACTGATCGGCGTCTTTCCTGTCGCGCAGAACATTAGGGTGAGTCCCATGCTCCAAATGTCACCGGGGTATGAGTACTTGTTCGAGTCGATTCTCTCGGGGGACATGTACACCGTCGTACCCACGAATGAGTTGCAGTGGTCTTCTTCGTTCTTCAACTGGACAAGGATTCCGAAGTCAGATATTTTGCACTCACAGTAAGAATTCACTAATACGTTCCCTGGTTTTATATCTCTATGGACTTTCTTGCTCATGTGCAGATGGCGCAAACCCAAACACATCTGGCGAGCGATCTCCTGCAGCACAGGTTCCTTCAACGGGCCATAAGACTAGATGGGAGAGGAAGAGGCGAAAGGAGGGAAGGAAAGGAGAGACGAAGGAAAGGAGAGAAAGAAGGAGAATGGATAAAAAAGAGAGAAATGAACCGAAGAAAAAGAAAAGGGCGTTAGAATACAAAAGTAGTGAAATATGAACGGTATAAATGAATGAGTGAGTGCGGCTGTACACGCACATGTATGATAACGTGAAAATCAGGGGACGAGTGTAAATGCACGAGTGTTCATACGAACGCACGTGAGCAGATGTAGAGCGAATGAAGGTGGTTGTGAGTGTGAGTGTAGATATGTGTGTGCGTATCTGTAAGTGGCAGTGAGTGGTGTACCTCGACGATGGACTGTAATGAGCCCCTGTCCATGTATTCCAAAGCCATGTGTAACGTTCCGTCAGAGAAGTAGGCATTGTGGAATCCCACAAGGTGTTTGCAATGTTCTTCGGTGAGTTCCTTCAGTTCCTTCACAAGCTGTTCTCTCTTCCCTTTGTCTGTCACGTCGATCGACTTCAACGCAAGGATGATTCCGGTGGGTTTGTGTTTGCACATAGATACGATTCCACTCGCTCCACTTCCCAGGCTTCCCAGGACCTCTAAGTCCTCTTGTCTCAGCACTGGAATGGTTGCACCTTCTCTCACTCCATTCCTACCTATCCTGTAGTCCCTGATCTCTAGCGTTCCGTTGCTTGTGATTCCGTAGCTACCATCAAAGTCTGAACTCTTAGCCCTTCCCCCACTTCCTCCGCTAAGTCTGTTGCCCCTCGTTCCCCCCTCCGAGTCATCCTGCAAACTTTCTTCGTCTAGAGAGCCTGAAGAACCGTCTAAAGTCAGCGCTCCCACCTTATGCATCTGCACTTCCTTCCACTTGCGGTCAAACTCTGCTGAGTCGTTGGAGGGGTCGAGTCCAAGTAGGCCGAGGAGACCTCCTGTCTGCTTCTGCTGCCGAGGGAGGGCTGCCACAGAGTCCCTCACCTCGTTTTCATCGTCTTCATTGTCTGCGACCGAAAGACCCAGTCCTCCTCCTCCTCCGCTTGCCCTTCCTACATTCAGCCCCAATCCTCCTCCTAGCTTGGAGCTGTTATTTCCAAACTGAAGTTTCTTCCCTCCGAAAGGAGCCATGCGAGGACCTCTGCTATCGTACATTATAGAATCACTCTGGGACTCTGGGACCTGGCTACCACTCCCGAAGGAGTCTCCTATTTGCAAATTGAGCATCGCAACGCCTTGTGTAGTGGTTGTTTAAGCAACTAGAAGAAGGTACGCTTAGTCCTAACTAGGAAAAATAAAAAGCAAAGGATGACATATAAATGCTGTTAGAAGTAACCTAATGGAGGTCTCTCTCTCATTCCACACGAATAAATATTACACGAAGGCAACGTATATGAACAAAGACAAACAATATATCAAATGATAGGCAATAGACCATAGACTGTGTAGTAGAATGAGAAATTAGAAAAACAAGCCAGCTTCATCGCATTCTCGAACAGAGGTAAGGTTAAAACGTATCCTATGTTACGTCATATGCACAGTAATGAGCAAGCTCTCGTGCAGCATAAATACATAAATGGGAATACCAATGTTCATCAATGATGGTGCGTTCGAATCCTATAATGATACTTGAAAAGGAAAATAAACATCCACGTTGCTGGAAAACGAAATGGATTTTTTGGCTGATCACTCACATTTCTAGCACTCCTCTTCGTCTCCCAATTGCAAAATATGTACGTATATGTATTTTGATGAATTCTAGTTATTTTGTGGATAAAAAGAGTTATTGTATGTTTGTTTACTACCCTGGTGGTTTGTGTCCGGATTGTGTGACAAATTCTTTGACCGTAACGGACTAGTGGAGAAAATGATAGGGAACTCATTCGAAGGACAAATAGATGAGCATGAGAACAAAATGAGTGCAATTGCTGTGTGTTTGAAGGGGACACGTGTTGATCAAAGAGCGTGTGCAAAGAGAATACGATTGAGAAGTATACTGCAGGTTTGTTTTTTTTATTTGAAACAACGAGATATAATAAAAAACAAATGAATGAATTGGAAAACGATTGTTGTAAGTGCTGCTTATTTGAATCGTTCATAAGCGTCTCTGAGGATGTTGAAGACGACCTCCGCACGGACCTGTTGCTCAGTGGGCTGACTGATGTTTCTGTCCGGGTGGTAGATAGCCATGGCTTGTCTCATCGCTCTTCGGATGCTGTTTTCGTCTGGTTTGGGTCCAACAGAAGCGGAGGGATGAAACTCTTTTATGAGCTGAAGTAAACTCATGTGCTTCGTTTTGTTCTTCAGACGAGGAGACAGGGAACTCCGCATCCTGTCTCTTCTGCTCTTCTCTTTCTCCTCTTCGCTCATTCCGCTCACTCTCTGATGAGCTCTCCCTACTCCAGCGCCTGATCCTACTCCTGCGCCTACCCCTGCCCCTGTTCCCCTTGTCGACGCTGACCCCACTCCTCCAACTCCTCCGACCCCCCTGCCCTTGTGGACGGAGGAACCTTTTTGTTGATTTCCGCCCTCTGTTTCTCTCTTTGCCTTGCGACCTCCCTCTGCCTTTCTCTTTGGATCTCTCTCTCCCTCTCTTCCCTCTCTTTCGCAAGAGCAACCTCTCTCTCCCTCTCCGCCCTCTCTCGTTCAACCCTTTCTCTCTCTGCATTCTCCCTTTCTGCCTTTTCCCGTTGCATCTGCAATGCAGCTCTCTTCTCAATCTCCCTCTGTCTCTCGATCCTCACCTGCATCTCACTCTGTCTCTCCCTCTCCCTCTCCCACTCACTCGCCCCCTCTCTTACTACCTCATCCTTTGACCCTGCATACATTGTTCTTTCCCTCTCCCTTTCCCTCTCCCTCTCCCTTCCTCTTGCCCTTTTCGCAGGCGTTGATTTCTTCTTAGTAGTATTTTGTTTAGCAGGAGAAGAGAAGGAGAAAGAGGACTGGGCGTGTGAATGTGAGTGGGAGCCAGAATGAGGGTAAGAATGAGAGTGAGAGGAGAAGGAAGATAGCGAGTCGGAGGAGGATGAGGAAGGGAGGGTGAAGGGAGGAAGGGGCGATTGAGAGAGGGAAGTATGGGTGTTAGGCCCTGAAGGCCTGGAGAAGAGAGAGGAGAAGGAGAAAGAGGGGATAAGAGAAGCAGCGATCGAACGACCTAAGTCACGGAAAGAACTCAAGGAGAAAGAAGACGAAGAGGAGGGGGAAGGCGAAGAAGAGGACCAAGATGAAGAGGAGGATGAGGATGACGAGGAGGAGGAAGAGGAAGAAGAGGGGAAGGAAGAGGAAGAGGGAAAGGACGATGAGTAGTGAGGAGAAGGGCCGTAGTCCGCTCTAAGTCTTTGCTTCTCCTCTTCGATCTCTGCCCTCCTCCTCTCCTCCTCCCTCCTTATCTCTTTTGCTTCCCACTCCCTCTCCCTTTCCCTTTCCCTTTCCCTTTCCCTTTCCCTCTCCCTTTCCTTCTCCCTCTCCCTTTCGTTTCCCCTTTCTTTCTCCCTCTCCCTCTCCTTCCCAGCCTCTCCTTCCCTCTGCTCCTCGTCAACGTAATCTGGTCTTCTCTTGACTTGTTTTTTTATGAATATCCCCCCAACCCTCTTCCTCCCCTCCTCCGCCCCTCCCCTTCCTCCAACGAATGGGGTCTCTATCCACCCATACACTCCTCCTCCCCCACCATATGCCCCTCCCTCTTCTACTCCATACCCTCCTCTTACTACGTTCCCTCCCCCTCCGCTCCCCTTCCTTCCACTCTTCCTCCTCCCACCCTTCCTCCTCCCTCTCTCTCCATTTCTATCATAATACTCATCATCATCTTCCACTGTTCCCTCTCCTCCTTCCACTCCCCCCTCTCCTCCTATTGCGTATCCCCCCACATTTTCTCTCTCTCCCCACCCCCATGTGTTCATTCCCTCCCTTTCTTCTACTCCTTCCCACCTCCCTCTCTCTCTCTCTATCTCCCTTTCTCTCTCCCTTTCTCTGCTCCTTCCCCCTCACTCCCTCCCACCTTTCCACGTTGCTTTTCTTCCTCTTGTTCGATCTCAGCCCCTCTTCTTCCCCCGCCACCCTTCCTCTGGCCCTTCCTCCCGCCTTCTCCACCCCTTGCTCCTCCCCCATCTTTTTCTCTTCCCCTTCCCCTTCCCCCTTCTATTCTCCCATACTCCACATCCTCTCCATCCTCATCGAGACACTCCATCCTTCGCTTATACGATCGTTGTCTGTTTCCTCCAAACACAGATGGCTCCTCATCGATATAGCCTTGATCTTCCATCAACATTTCCTCCTCTTCCCCTTCGCCCTCCTCGCCTTCCTCTTCCTCCTCATGTATCTCTCCCACCCCTTCCTCCAGACCACGTATGCTTCTAAGTCCAGACATAATTTGATCACGCCGAGGTGTCATAATCTCACTCGACCGCAGATTCATGTGGGTGTGAGAGAACTTCCTGTTGGATGACCTTCCTCTCTTGACCGGGGTCAGTCGCCCTCTGAGCTGTCTCTTCTGAGGAGTGACTCCTGAGTTCGACCTGCTCTTCTTCCGTGGAGGAGACTCGCTCACTGTCGTCTTCCTTTTTACGATTGTATCAGGTATTCCTATTCTCATGAGTCTTTTAAGTCACAGACGAATATTAAGTGTTGGTATAAAGCTGAAGAAAATGAATCCTACAAGGTTTTTCAAGTATATCGAGGGTTATAAAGGACCTGAGACAAGTCAAAAGAATTGACCTGTGCGTGATGAAAATAAAAAAACATGTAAAATATGATAAAATTATATGTCAAGTATCTGTACTACGTTTTTGATATATATATTGAAGTGTTTATAGAATGATAGCACGTATGAATAATTAAAATAGCTCTCTTCTACGAAAACTGTGTGCTTCGTGGTTTCATTTTCCCCTAAACGGCTACATTCAGAAAGAAAGAGAAAACAAGTGATTGTGCAATTCCTTGTTTATGCAAATATCAAAATAAATATTGTATCTTGAATGTCTTGCTATTTTTGTACGATTACTTCCTCAGTGAAAGTACGATCGTACGTGTTAAATTGATGAGTATATTTGAAGTGGTTTTGATAAAGCTATGTTTTGATAGTCATTCGAGTTCTCTAGTAAGAGGGTCAATTCGAGGGAGAATGACTTGATGAGATTAAGGAATGTTGGGTTTATATACTAATTAGTTCTTTTCGCATGCCAGCACGATTTTTGGCGGAATGAAACATTGTCTTGATTATTGCATATGTTTCCACTGATCTGCATAATCCTCTCTGTCTCTTCGTCCCAACATGTTGAGCTTGCATTGTTACATAGTGTATTACATGGTAGCATCATGAAGCCAGAAATAGTATTTTTCTATTTATTAAATACCATACGATGTTCTTTAAAGAGGTATTCAATTGTAATATGAATATCTGATGTCGTGAGCTCTATACAAAATACTTGCACAAAGAAGTGATTAATATTGACTTTAATAATGATAATTTTGCATATTCACTATTAATTTAATATAGCAAATACAAATATACTTCTATTTTCTCAGAGATATCCATATTTGAGCAAGTTTTTAACGAAAAATAGGGGTATTGATATTGTACAATTTTAACATCCATGTTATATTTGTTAGGTGCGCCAAATGATAAATCTTCAAATAAAAAATATGACAATTAACACATTTATATTGTATGCAAGCATAATTTATCGTTATATTACCCGTTAATACATAACTTATGTGAAAATTATCATTTAACACACATTTCCCGCTAATATGACACATTGGTAGCTACGTGCGTATTTATTTGTAAGTACACTCAAAATTTAAGATACAATTCCAATAGCTCATTAAGTATTTCGTACAATATTTCAAATTCATCTATTTCATAGGGTCAAAAACCTGATGAAATATAATAAACTCCCCTCGTGCAGCCTTTTTGGATCAGGATAATTCATATTTCTACTGTTCTCACAAGGATACATGCAAATTTGAGAACAATACAATCATTATCACGTTTCTGCGTAATACTACTCACTTTTTTTTTTTGAAAGTTCCGATGTACAATCACTCACATAAAAATATTTATGTTATCCCTCCTTAGCAGATTGTAATGTCGAATAAACAGTCTCTTTCTAGGCTTGGTGAAACTTTGTTTGCAACTTCAGAGAAAGTCGTAAGTATCTTTACTTGATCTAGTCACCAAATGCATATTTGACCCATCACATGACACCTCCAAACATGCACGTACCTAATATATATATCCACATGATCAATTTCTACCCAGAATTCTGAGCTGTTGACTATGACGTACGGTGCCATCGTGACTCAAATGCTGCGCGATCACAACGACGTGGGAATTGTCAACACTGAGCTGAGGAAAATGTAAGACTCCTAGTATAATCCACCCACTTACCCAACACCGTTTTTCTTCAACCTTCTACGTATCTATTTATCCTACTCCTTGCTACATCTTTCCTCCAAATATGCGAGTCTTCGTTTTTTCCTAATCTTAAACTTATTTTTTCCAGGGGGTTTAACATTGGGGTGAGACTCATTGACGAGTTCCTGTCGAAATCGAACATGACATCGTGCCAGAGTTTTGCAGAAACTGCTCAAGTGATTGCGAAGGTAGCATTCAAGATGTTTTTAGGTGTCACGGCAGATATTACAAGAATGGAGAATAACGACAAAACATTCTACTTGGTGAGTACGCACTACCCTCACTTGATTTACCTTCTCTATCATTATCGTATTACCAAATTTGAATAACACAATTCCTAAATGCACGCACTCTTCCTCTTACACCCGTACGATTCCTCTTTGTTATCTCTCCCATTCTCATTTTCCTAGTCTTTTAAGAACAACCCTCTTTGCGAATACGTGGAGTTACCTCCTTCCTGCTCTTCCCTCGATTACTCTTCCTTGCTATGCGGTGTGATCCAGGGTGCTCTCAGTGGGGTGCAGATGGTGGTGGATGCTGCCATCACCAAATGTGAGTTGAAGGGCCATGGGGTGAACGAGATCAAAGTCACGCTAGTGAAGATCACTCAAGAAACTTTCAGCGACGAGTACTAAACACAATACTATAGCTTACTCATTTATGATTTTTGTACATATTTACGCAGTTTTACCAGTTACGTTGCATTTTAGTTTCTATTTAGTTTTGTATGTTAGTTTTCATTGCTTGCGTATCTTTGCTTTACTCATACGTGCGAACTTAAGATTCACATCTGTACTACCCTTCTATACTATAATAAACCAACTTTTCAATATCCTAGTATGGAATACGTACACACCCATCATTTATTCGCTCATACACATACGTGCATTCCATATAATCTCAGTATGCTATATAGAGCTCTATATTTTTTTTTATTTGGAACATGCGTGTGTGGACGGAGGACAAAAAATCTTCCTTGGGCTCCCCATTTTTTCTTTTTTGGATTTGGTGCTTACTACACTTTCAATTCATTTTCTTGCGTGTGAATAACATAATATTTAATTTATCCCATTCCATTATATGAAAAACCGTATTTTCCACTAACTTATACACATTTACTGAAACTAACGACATTTATTACATTTTTTCTCGCTATCTCAGACAAATGAGGATTCTACTTAGCTTGTTAGTAGTATTGTCATGCACGTCGTTCTACTCGGTGCTCTCAGAACCGGGAACTTCTTTTGATTCGCGTTTTTCCCAGTTTAAACTTCCCGTTGCTATTTCGGTGCAACCTATACTACTTTTCTTCGATGTAGGTTCTGCTTGAATACAATCCAAAAGACAAAAACACCTATCTCATTAGAACGAAAAGCGTAATACAATAACTATTATTTTCCTCATACTACTAGGACTATTCACTAACAAAGGTATGCTTTACAGGATTTATTCAATTACAATGTAACTTATGGAAGTGCAGACGCTTTCCTCGGAAACCTGAGTAACGACATCGTGGATATCATGGGCCTGCCCACCGAAAGGTTCTTCCTTAGCCAGTTAACTGGCTCCACGGTAAGTTGCCCTCTAAATTAAATACCAACAATTCTTGAGAAATGAATATTTTATATTTTTACATAAATACCTTAGACTGACTTCTATTACCACCGTGCAATTGGATTCTCCCACTTGCTTCTTCTCCCACAGAATTCTACCACTCTCCAGCTTATTCCCCTCGACGACTTCTTATCCGTCGGATACGGTACCTTCTCTTATCCTTACTGTACAACCTGTGTAACTGAGTGCAGTGGATCGGCCATCTACACGTGCCTTGTGTCTTCCTTCAGGCGGTAAGTTACCACCGTCTTTAGATGCTCACTCCGCTACTATCCTGTTTTTCTTTTGCACTGCTTTTCAAACATACAATCTACTCGTATTAGCACCCCTCATGACCGCATTTCCTTCCTCTACTTTTTACTCACCCACGTGTTCGCACTGCCTGTGCCTGCCCCGTTATGTCTTAATATTTCGCCATCCGCTTTCCTTAACTCATCTTCACCCCTCTCCTCCTTTGCTCTTCTTTCCTTCTTTATTCCTCTCCCCTTCATCGCAGTGAGAATGACTTCACCACTCCGAGTACGAGCTCTTCGACCCCCACATCTACCGGGTCGTTCATTAACATCACTGAAACCTTCGCCGATAACAACGATTCACCTTCTTCCCAGATTTCTCTTATGAGATGTCCAGGTACTGCCACCTTCAAGGATGTCAGCGATACTTGCCCTGCCACTAATACGTCTGTAAGTATCTATGCATTGTGATTGAATTTACTGTGCTTGGCTGCGTTGCCATCGAGGAGGAGGGGGAGGGTAATAAGGGGGTAATAGGGTAGTAGGAGGGTAGTAGGAGGTAGTAAGGGGAGGGTAAGGGGAGGGTAAGGGGAGAGTAAGGGGAGAGTAAGGTAGTAGTATCACAAGAGGTGCGATGGGAAATATGGATGTATCGCGTTGTCATTTGTGTCGGATGTCAGTCATCTGTATAGAGGATGCTTGCTTTGGGGGAGAGTAGTTAGTTGTGGGAATGGGTTATCAGGGTCAAGGGCTCGCGAACAGCGCTTACTTATATTAGCAATACGTCCATGCTAAAGTCTGTGTTTATATCTCCCATTCATTACATACTTCCTCACCCTTTGTACATCTCTTTTGCATCGTCTTCCTCTCTCTTCTTCTCCTTCCACCCCTGCTTCCTTCTCTATCCCTTCCACCTCTCCTTCTTCCTCCATGTACACCTCCACGTTCCCATCACTAACACTCACTATTTCTACCGACCACCCCCTTTCTCCTCCTTCTTCTCTCATCTCCTTGTTCTGACTATTCATTTGTACTTGTACAGAATTCCACCAACTCAAACGGAACCTCGAATGTGGATGAATCCCTGTCGTTGGTGGCTTGTATGCTGATGATGGTAGTGTTCGTTATCACTGGAGTGACCACCATCGTCTTCTGTATCTTCTACCGTCGTTATGAGATGTCGGCAGTGTACAAGGAGGACAGAAGAACGCAGCGTATCTCTCTTATGCGCACGAACACTATGAACTCCATGCTGATGGAACAGGGGAGGGCAGACTCATTCTTCAGCAATGGACCCTCTGGCTTCGACGTCTCACCCAACTCCACTGCTTCCTTCGCCTCCAACTCTTTCATTGCTCCTCCTGAGCCTGGCTCTAAGGCCTCCCAGTCCAGTTCTCAAGGACACCTCAGACTCCACTTCGGGAAGTAACGGAGGTAACGGACATAACGGAAATAACGCCAGTAAGGGAAGTAATAGAAATAAGGAAAGTAAGGGAAGTAACGGAAATAAAGGACTCAGTGGAAGTAATATCCCTGCTCTTCCGTTCTTTCCTTTCTTCATGCTTCGTTCTTCCGCTTTCGTTTCCCTTCCTTTTTCTTCTTCTCCCTGTCTCTTTCTCCGTAGTTCATACTATCCTTCTTCCCTCTCCTCTCTTTTATTCATCCAACCACGCCTTTTTCTTATCTCCTTTTCATCTTGCTTCGTATTCTGTCCCCACTGTTATTATTTGTTCAATTTCCTTTCTTTCCCCAGTCATTTTCGCTTGTCTCGCTCTCTTTCGTTTTATTATTTGTTTATTATTTGTTTATTAGTTGTTTATTCGTGTGTTTATGCGTGTGTGTGTGTTCGTGTTTTTCTTTTTTATTCCGTGAACCATGGCTTAGTATCTCCTATTTGATATGCCGAATTCCCTTGATATCTTTGCGAATGCAATCTCATTGGAGGATGGTGTGCAACAGTGTACACATATGAACACTAACAGTGTCTGACACTCAGCAGCGTTCACAATAAACTTTGTTTTCGAAAAATTCATTTTCCTAATTCGTTTGCTTGTGCTAACTCCAAGGTATGCCTTCATCCCTCAATCACCAACGCACAAGTACACTTCGAAGAAACATGAAGAACATGGAAGTTTCATTATTAATTTGATGAATTGAATGCCAGGCTTTTCTACAAATACACGTTTTGACCGTATTCACGCAAGTCAGTCAGTTGTCCGAGTAACTCTGAGCTCGACTTTTCTCGTTAATAAGTGGAGTGTTTGAACAGTATAGTTTACGAACAGAAAAATTCAACATTCTTTGCATTTTCTATGACACTACATGCATTTCATCACATTCCCATTTTTCGTAATATTACACACAATTAGGACATGCAAAACACCAACTTTCTAGCACCTCACACACTTCACATATGCGGAATTACTTTCACATACTACACATTCTGCCAGCATTTTTCGGTGTTCGTTTTGGCACTTGATATTCGCAATCTTCTTTTTTTTCTCTCTCATTTTTAAAACGGTTTTTTTTCAGCAAAGACAGTTAAATTTATTCCAAGATAACACTTAGCTTTGTTTTTTTCAGAACCACCCATTTTTACAATTTGGCTGCATTTACTTATTCCAAACATCACTTTGTGCCCACACTCGCTTAAACCGTGTTATTTCTTATAGCGCCATAGAAAACGTTTTTTTTCCCTGTTGTTTCTTAGAAGCAAAGAACACGGACAATTATCAATTGACAACCCGGCTCATTATGCTTGCAGCATAGATCCCAACTCAAGTCTTTCTCTTTTCTTGTCCACACTCGTGCCTATTGATTTACTCACTGGTTTACTTTGGTTTATTTTCTGTGTCTGTGCGTAGTCTTGCAATGTCTTCTAAAGAGTCTGGAGATGGATCGGGCCACAACCCATCCACTCAAACACAGCTCGAAATCCACTACTTTTACAAACAGGGACGTTTGAATGCAGTACGCCGTGCCACTGAGGAATACCTATCGCGTAGAGAAGTGTCTTACGATTCGGTGAGTGATGTGGAGGTGTTATTTTGGCGTGCAGTTTCTGAATCATCCGTTCACGAAAGGATCTCTGGACTTGAGCAGCTCAGAGACTCCTCCGAGATGGCCCGCCCCGCATGCATTGCTGCACTGGTCGCTGCACAGTCTGATCTGCCGCACAAGGAGAAAGACGAGGAGAGGAGCAGGGAGCTAAGGGAAGAGCTGAAGAGCAGCCTAAAGGGTGTGTCCTCTGCGTCCTTCGCCATCATAGGGAGGTACTTCCTCTTAGCGGGAAAACCAGACAAAGCAAAACAGTGCGTCGAGAGGGTTGTGGGGAAGGATAGGGGAGACGTGAACATGACTGCCACGCTAGGGTGGGTTTATTACTCTCTAGCTCAGTCCCTCGCTTCCAATGTCTCCTCCTCTTCCGAAGAGACTGCGCAGGACGTAGAGAAGTACATGGGCAAGGCTAAAACGTCCTTCATGCACGCCCTGAAGGCTAGTCCCTCATCGGCGCGTGACTCTCTTGCGTTGCTCGAACGGAGTGTGTTTCTGAGCGAAGACTGGTCTTGGGTGGAGGCACTCAAGGACCTGAAGAGGATCCAAATGACGCAGGATTCCGTCGTTTGCGTCGAAGAGAAACTCAGGGTCTACCTCCGCTCAGGAGTGGGCAACTGGCCCAAAGCCCTCGGAGTGATCCAGAAGGAGGTGGAGGGCAGTGGGAGAGGAGGAGAGTTCGAAAACAACGTCCTCTGCGCAGAGATCAAGATGTTCTTTTCGCTTCTGCATCCCCTCCTCTCCCAACAAGACGAACAACTGAACGAGAATGAAGTCGTCGCCAACCTCTCTGCCCTGCTCTCTACCCTCTCTGCGAAGGAGGAGGGCAACACAGCTCTGAGTCTCTCTCTCTCTTCGTGCATTCTCAATGCAGCTGTTCTTTGTTTTCCCTGTACCCCCTCGCCCTCTCCAAGGCGACTCTGCAACACATGGCATCGATAAAGAACGACGCGAAGGCAGTCACAGAAGTGGGAGTCATGCAGCTCCGACTGGGACAGAGTGGAAAGGCCAGGAAGATCCTCGACAAAGTGCTGAGAGCAGTTGGAGATGAACAAAGGGCACTGGTTGCGAAGGCAAGCGCGGTACTCTTCTGTCTGAGGGGAGATACAGGAGAAGGGGGAGTATCGCCCTCTGATCTAGTCTTCGAAAAGGATGCTGAGGCGGAGGTAGTAGAGGCAGTGTCAGTTGTTCAGGAAAACAAGTCGGTTTCGTTTTCTATTGTTTATAAATGGGCAGATCTCATCACTGCTCTCTCCTCCTCTTCCCCCTCCTCCCCTGTCTCCGCTGCCTCCCTCTCTCCTTCTGACTCGATCTCGTCCTCCCTCTCCGCTCTCCACGAAGCAGTGAGAGAGGGGGTGCGCGTGCTAATGAGTTCTTGTCCCCTTCGCCCAGTCTTGAACCCCTCGTCTTCCAAGGAAGGGAAGTGCTCAGGAGGACTTGAGATCTACACAGAACTAGATTACGACGCGGTCCACTCAATCATCGAGGCCACTCTCTTCCTCTCCGCACTCTCCTCGGCTGCACCCTCCCTCTTCTCCGGAGTTTCCCCTTCTCCCCTTTCCTCTGTTCAGTCAGATGCTCTCTTCCTCCTCTCCACCCTCTTCCCCTTCTTCCCCTCTTCTTCAAAAAGCAATAAGCTCTACCTCTGGCACTCACAGATCTCCGCCGCAGCCTCTTCACCCCCCTCTGATATCTCCTCCCCGTCCTCTTCTTCATCCGCCTCCGCTCTAAGTTCTACTCCTGTGCTAACACAAGCCTCGAGCTCCCCTTCTCCTCCTCCTCCGCCTCTTCTTCCCCCTCTCCCTCTTCCCCCTCCTCTCCCTCCCCGGCACGCTCATATATTTCTCAGCGCCAGCCGCCCCACGAGGATGAGGCTCCTGAAGTGATTGAGCCCCAACAGTCCCGCTCCCTCTCTTCCTCTTCCCTTTCCCCTTCCCCTCTCCACCCCCCGCTTCCTCATCCTCTACTCCTTTGGTTGAGACTGAGATCACGCTCTCTTCCCAAGACAATGAACACATCCTAGCCCAGCTTAGGGGACACAGGCACGAGTACCAAAAACAGATACAAACGCAGAGGGAGATTGCGGAGAAGGAGAGGGGCGAGGAGGAGGAGAGGCAAAGGGAGAGACTAAGGCAGATGGAGTCGCAGTCTCATGGAAACATCATGAGTCGAGTTAATCTGCTAGTTGGGGGTGACGAACAAAGCCCTACTAACAAACAACAGGTGTTCGATAACAACAATGACAATGCAGACTACAACAACAATTACAACAGCAACAATTACAACAACAACAACAACAACAACAACAACTACGGCAACAACAACAACAAGAACTACGGCAACGATAACAGTTACAACAATAATGGAGATTACAGTAACCAGAACTACAACAACAACCATGACAACAATAATAACAACTACAATGGAGACCAGCAAAACGATTACACCAACAACAATTACAATTACAATTACAACAACAACAACAACAACAACAACAACAACTACAACTACAACAACAACAACAACAACAACAACAACAACAACAACAACAACAACAACAACAACAACAACAACAGCTATAACAACAACTACAACAACAACAATTATAATAACAACTACAACAACAATAACTACAACAACAACGATCCTGAGAGGCACACCAACGACAACAGCAACAACAACAACAATAACAATATGAGCAACGTGAATATGAGTGTGAGTGGTGTCTCCCCCACTCACAGTTCGACTGGAGACACTGATCAGGCTCCTAACTCTCACTCCCCCACTTCCGCCGGTCCCTTCCCCGTACCCCCCCGCCCCAGGAGAGAATCCCTTATGAGAAAATCTCCCGAAGAGGAGGAGAAGGTCAGGAGAGAAGAAGAGGAGAAGGCGAGGAGAGAGAAAGAGGAGAAGGGCGAGGAGGAGGGGAAGAAGATAGAGGATTCTATCGATGATGATGATGTAGAGGAGGACGAGGACGACCAGTCTGACTCGGAGAAAGGGGAGGAGAAAGAGGACTACGACGACAAGAGAAGAGCTCCTCCCCCCCTTGCCAAGAGAGGTTCTCTCCAGCACAAGAAGCTTTCTCACCGCCCCCTTCTATCCCTCCCCCCGAAGGACACAAGAAGAAGGAGAAGATGCTGTCTGCTGTTATGGAAGTTGCTAAGAGCGATACTCCTGAAGCGAACTGGGCGATCGCCTCTAGCTTTGCTAAGGCAGCGGTGGATGGAGAGACGTTCACCAAGTATGGAAGATACGGAGTGCCCCATGAGAGGACGATCCGAGTGAGGGTGCAGCCAGACAACAAGACAGTTATCGTTGATTGGGAGTCAGGGTCCATGAGGTTCACCAAGATACATGTGCGGGTAGTGGAGGGAAAGGAGACCGACGTCTTCAAGAGAGGGTCCAGCAGTTACATAGACCCAGCATACTGCTTCTCAATCATAACCCCAGACAGAACACTGGACCTCAGCACCAGGTCGACGAGGATGAGGGATTACTGGGTAGTTGGTCTCAGACTCCTCATCTCGTTCCTCAACGAGTAAACCCACTATCAATATCAATTTCACTCCCCCCTCTCTCTCTTCCCCCCCCTCTCTCTCTTTCTCCCCCCTCTCTCTTCCCCCCCTCTCTCTCTTTCTCCCCCCTCTCTTCTCTTCCCCCCTCTCTCTCTCTCCCCCCCTCTCTCTCTCCCCCCCTCCCTCTCTCTCCACCCCCTTCTCTTCTACTCTGCTCTCTTCGCTAATCTTCCCCAGCCTTCCCTCTCACCCTTCTATCCCCTTCCTCCTTCCACTCCACTCTCTCCTTGCCCCTTCCGCTCTTCTCTTCCCCTTCCCCCCATAGTTCTTCCGTTGACTTGACATCTGCACCTTGTATTTTGATTTTGATTTTCTAGTCTACTTTGACTCGTCTGTTTCCGCCTTTCTTCAGCGTTAGCTTTCATTTCTCCTTAATTTCCTTTGCCCCGTTATTTCTTTTTTTAGCCTTGTCTTGTACCCTCTTTATTTGTAGTCTGTAGTTTCCGTATTTTCATTAACAATGTTTATCGGTTTCTTTATATTTTTCTTTTACTTTCCTTCGTTTTCGTTTATTTATTACTTCATTCTCATTCTCATTTCATGTTGTTCAATCATCATCTATTTGTAGTGCACATATATGAGTCCACTCTTCCTTCTGAATTATCTACACATATGTAGCTATAAATATCTTTCCTACATCACTTATGCCTTAAGATTTCAGAAATCTTCAACGATAAAAACAATAAACATGCAAATATTAGTTTAATTCTATTACACGTCGAAACAAGAAACGAAACACTACGAAGAGGAGGATACTATCACAAAACAAACAAGGGCTGAATAAGAAAAATAAACCAAAGGAGAAAGAAAGCCGGCAAGAAACAGGGAAGGAGAGAGAAGGAATAGAGGAGTGGGGGGAGAGAAGAGAGATAAGAATTATCAGTACCCATTACGGGAGAGAAATTGAAATGAAATATACGAGGTAACTAACGAAAAAGGAAAGACATACACACCAAACACACACTTGCCAATAGACACACCGAAGATACTCATCTGGACGAGTAGAAGACACGAACCAACGCAAATAAACAAAGGACAAGCAGGCATTGCGACTAGAGACTGCACACACACACAAGCACACACACACAAGCAAACACACACAAGCAAACACACACACAAGTTCAAGACTAAATACAGATTTTCGTACGCACACACATCACTGGGGGAAAGCACGCAAGAGAAAGGGGTGGGGGGGGGAGCAGAGGGGTTTGACAGAAAAAGGACAGGTAGAGAGAGAGGAGCGGAAGAGTAGATAGGGTTGAATAACCTCCCTTAGAATCCCTTTCTCGTACTCGAGGACGTTGTCTTTGTTGTTGAAGAAGTTGATGGTGAAGTCATCCGCATCGACAAGTTTGAAGTGAAATCCGTTGATAACCACTACAGCTCCAGGGAAGAAGTCAGAGGGCTTCAGGAACTGTCCCGTTTCCAGGTTCTTCACTCTTGATCTCTCCAAAAACTTCCCTCCAATGAAACCAGAGTTCTTCACGAGCTTCTCAAAGATGGAGACAGTTCCGTCGTTGAGGAAGAGTGTGATGACAAAAACTCTGTCCTTGTCCTCCTCCAACGCCTTGTCAATCTTCGCAAGGAAGCGGAGGATTTTTCCGTCGTACTTCATCCATTTGTTCATGTCTGCCTTGGGGACTTTCTGCATCAGGAAGAGGAAGGATCCGAGAGAGTCTTCGTCTGATCCATATCCCATGGACGCGGGAGCAGCGATAGACAGGACCTTGTCCTCCTCGTCGTCCATGTTGATGCGAGGGAAGTCCTCCTCCGACATCCCGAAGTTCTGTTGGTAGAATTGTTGAGTGAACTTATCAGCCCCGCACAGAAGCATTTTCCTTCCATATACCATCACATAGTGACCGACACGGAAGTCCTCCTCGGTGTAGTACCTCTCGTCCCCGACCTTTCTTCCGATTTCGTTCATGTTGAAGACAGATGTTTCGTAGTTCTTCGGAAGCTTTCCTCTCTTCAAGAGCACGGGGAAGGGATCTCTCCCGCTGTTGGGCTGCTGGACCCTCCAACACCTCGACGGTCTCGTCGGCCAAGAAGTAATGCAGGACGTAGGGTCTCTTCTCTCCGAGAAGGGCAGAGTCTTCCCAGAGCGCGTAAAAGCGAAGGACCTTGCCGTCGTTTTTGAGGAATCTCTGAGTGTCTTCGATTCCCCTTCATCCAAATCTCCTTCCCCAACATAGCTTCCATGTATTCCTTGTAGGGATGCATCGTTTTGTTGAACTTAGTTGCCCTCACTGCGTTCTTCTTCGTGAAGGGGTCGAGGGGGTACTCCTCTTTATCTCCCTGGGTCTCTCCATTGGATTCGTAGAATGCCCTCGTGAACGCATCGCAGTCCACCAAGTGGAACTCCCTTCCGTACACAGAGATCGACTCTCCCACCTTCAGGTCCCTAATGCCCACGTACCCCCCATTCGTCTTAGGCACTCTATGTCTCTTCAAAAATGCTCCCTGCTTGATTCCACTGTTCTCAATTTGAGGTTCCGAGACCTGCATCGAGTCGTCCTCCAAGTAGTACAACACAATGCATTTCCTCACACGCAGAGTTCTCCGAGGAGACCCATACACAGCCTCCTTGAAGTATCCGTAGAATCTCAAGACCTTGCGGGTCAAAAGCGACCCAGGAGGGCTGGGTGGAGGAGAGGGAGGAGGCGTTGGGACCCCCAAGGTTTCTGTTGGCGACAGCGGAGGCTTCATCAAAAGAAGAAGTGTAGGTGGAGGTAAAGGAGCCAGGCACTCCCAAGGGGTCAGCTCCGATCAAGAACTGTTGTTGGGAATAGCCTTTCTATCCCCGAACGTATCGACACGAATACCTCCACTAATCTTCAACGCTTGTGATTTGCGAAAGTTGGATTTCTATAAAAAAGAGAGCAACCATTATTGCGAGGACAACAAACATACCGAAAAAAACAAATGTTAAATACAAATATAATTCACGACTGACAACCGCACCCTTTTCCAGTGTAGTACACATAATCACTCTTCGTTGACAGCTGATTGCAATGAGTTTTATGCTATCGTAATGCTCATTCTGTTCTTCGCCTTCATTTCCTCGCTTACAACCTTTCACGCCCCACAATATCCCATAACTAACACACATTGTAAATACTTCTCTATCACACACAATCATGAAACGCTAAATATTGCACGCATTGTATAAACGCTTCTCAAGAACCACTATATCATGAAAACATTCGCTCTCACTAGCTCTCGCGCTTTCATCTTCCTTGGCTTATAGATTTATAGAGTTCACAAGTAAAGTTACTCAAAGTCTAGAAAATATAAACAAACCTGTTGAAGATCAACGTTGTATCCAGGAAGGAATGGTAAATTCGTAGCTGACATTGTTTACACAACTGTTCACTATTGCTGGCAGTTTCTCCTCCTCTTTTGTCAAAAATTATCTACATTATGAATTATCCCAATTTGAGGTGAACATCGTGACATTCCCCTTTGTTTACTCAATTATGTGATGAGCCAATATATACAAACACCTGGCAGTTCAACCAACAGTTCACAAACCACATATACCAGTCACAAACGTTTGACTTAGAGAGTATAATATATCTTCAAGACAAGACATCTGTACGAAATCTTCAGTCTATCAGCAAAATTAAAAAAAACCTCAATGTGCATCTACATTATATCTTCAAACAACAGTATCTCCCATATACACTCAAGTCTTATATCGGATAAGCCATAGGCAATTCATTTTCAGATGCCTCAAAAATGACTGCTCATTTTCGATGGGAAAATATCTTCTTGCATTTGCATAAAATGTGTGCAATGCGAGTTTTAGATCGAAATGCACAAGATCAACTCCCCAAACCTTCGAGATACCAATATGAGTCACATTCCAAAAGCCTCTACCAACATAGCATATGTTTATTTTCGTACATATTTAATGTGTTTTCACCACAGAGATTTTTAGTCTCAATTTTGAACATTTGTATAGAGAATATTGGAGCGAAAAAAGTGAGCATGATTGATTGTGTTTTATTTATCATCTGGACACTATTTTTTTTATCAAGTTTGTTATCAATTAAGCATTATAACTGTAAATCTAGATTTGTGCTCAAACATTGCGATATAATGAGAGGAAAATGCACATTTCCTATTTGAGTGATATTTTATTTTTAAGTAATTACTCAAAATTAGTTTATCTTGCAGACATGAGTAACAATATGACGATTTATTCTGTGGACTACTTCTGTATTCAATTGACGGCGACTTGTTTTCAAGTTATTTTGTATACATATGGGGTAATGAATAACTCACGCTAAATATTATTTTCTTATCCTATGCTTACAGATGGCAAAGAGGAGTTTGAAGGCAAAGCGTGAGAAGGAACGCAGGAAGAGGAAGTTGGACACAGGCCACCGCCTCCGTCCAAGATGACGCTAAGGTCCCTCGTTCGATGGTAGTTGCAGAAGAGGAAAGGTTTCGCCCTCGTTGCTAACCTTGTTTCCAACATGCGCAAAGTGATGGCTCCCTACACTGCGCTCAACCTCCACGAGACCAAGAAGAACAACATCCGTGACTTTCTCATGGCTGCTGGACCTCTACACGTCACCCACTTTATGATTTTCTCTCAAACTCTTGTCCACACCCACTTGAAACTGATGCGTGTGCCTAGAGGACCTACTCTCACGTTCAACGTCCTCAACTACTCCACCCATGGCTTCCGTCGCTAGATCTCAATCTAACCCTGTCTCCCTCACCCACGAGCTCGACTCCCTCCCCTTGTCGCGCTGAACAACTTCTTCTAGCACTGAGGCACACATGAAGATCACAGCTGCGTTGATCCAGAACATGTTCCCTCCCATTGACCTCTCAACCATTCACCTCAAGAACTGTAAGAGAATCGTCCCCATTAACCACAACGCTGACAACGACACCATCGACTTCCGCCACTACAGAGTTAAGGCTACACCCACTGGACTGTCTAGAGCGGTGAGGGAAGATTGTGAAAGGAAAGATCCCGAACCTTCACAACAGAGATGACATCGCTGACTTCGTTGAAAACCCCGATGGATTGTCTGACAGTGAGGCAGAGGAGGCTGATGCAAAGGTTGTTCTCCCTCAAAATCTCGGAGGAAGAGGAAACACTAAGGTACGCCATTGACTCAAACTTACATTTATATCGTCCCCATACGTGTACACTCATTCATATATACATATATACATATATACGTATAAAGACATACACATATACATATATACGTATAAAGACATACACATATACATACATATACTACATGACATTCATACACATACATACATGCATACGTATATACTTGTTCACATTGTCTGCATTACTGTATCCATTTTTCTAACAAATTTGTATTATTGTTTTTCCTTTGTTTCCCGTGCTTTCCGACCTGTACGTGCACCTTCCACCTCGCCCACTCTTCGCCTCGCCTCTTTACCCCTCTCTTCCCCCTTCCTTGCTTTCTGTCTCCACCCTTCTTCCTCTCCTTACCCAACTTATCGTACTTCTACTTCACATACTACACAACTACACACCCGACTACTTCCCTAGCCGCGCGTTCTACGTTGTATACTTCTTTCTTTCCCTACCCTTCCTTTTTTCCCTCATCTATTCCCTTCCCCACTATCTTCATCCATTTCATCTTTCGCTTCCTTTCCTTCCGTAGAACACGTTAAGTGCAATTAAGTTGAAGGAATGTGGTCCCAGAATGACTCTTGAGCTGGTGAAGATTGAAGAGGGACTCATGAGCGACAGAGTACTCTACAACAAATTCGTTAAGAAGAGCGCAGATGAGATTGTTGCTCAGATCGAGAGCTTCGAGGAGAAGAAGAAGCTGGCGATGGCGAGGAAGCAGAGACAGGACGCTAATGTGTTGAAGAAGGAGGAGAAGAAGGCCAGAAGGAAAGGAAGAGACTGGAGAAGAAGGAGCAGAGAGAACAGAGATTGAAGGAGTTCATCAAGGAGAACGGAGGAGGAGAAGATGTGGAGGTGGAGGAGGAGGAGGATGATGAGGACGACGAGGAGGAAGAGGAGAAGGAGGCTGTGGAGGAGGAAGGAAAGAAGATGAGGGACGAGGATTACTCTAAGGTTTACTCGATATTAGCAGGAGGAGACTCGAACGAGGACTTTGACCTGGACGAGGTGTATGGAAATGTCAAAGACGAAGGAGGAGTTTGCAATTGATGATGAGGAGCAAGAGGAGGCGGAAGAGGGGCAGAAGGAAGAGAAAGACAGTGATAGTGACAGCGACGAGTAGGGATGATTGATACGAATAGCCATGTGTCTGGGTGTGTAGCGTAGGATCTTTTCTCACATGAGACCTTTTCTCTGCTCTTAGAGTCATCCTTGTTTTCAGTTTGTAGTTTAGTTTTCAGATTCAGCGCTTCTCTATTTTGATTTCCTTCACCTCTCTTACTTGTCTCACTCTCCCTTCTCTTTCCTATTTTATTTTCCTCACTCTCCTCCCCTGCTCCCCCTTTCCCACTGTACTTTTCCACTTATTTATTGACCAACTCATAAATTTAGGCTGTACTGCAGCCCTCTATTTCTCATTTTTAGATATTTATTCAATTAGTCCAGATATTTTGAGTGGTACCTACGAAGATGTTAAAAACACATCTGTTCTTGCGCCATGACTGCATTTTGTTATTCGAACATGCGGATATACATATGAATATCTTTAGAGTTAACGCATACTTCAATTCTATTTGTTTGAATAACAGGATAATGGTTATTTATAAAACAAGATTTAACGAGTTAGAGTCGATAGCACTAAAAACAAAAACAAAAACAAAAACAAAAACAAAACAAAACAAAAAAGATAGACATAGACAAAGCAACGAAGTAGAAGGATACAAACTCAAATACACAATAGATAGTATCTATTAGATACAAACAAAAACACATGCTATTATAACGAGGTCTAGAGACCAGGACAACAAAAACAAAACGAAAGCCAAACGAGAAAAATAAAAAATAAGAAAAATGAAAAAGAAGAGGACGAATGAAGCATATCCCACGGATACATTTTGACCCGTCTGGTACCCTCTATTCCCCCACCTCATCTCTCTCTTTTTCTTCTCTCCTCTACCCCCTCTCTCCTCCTTCTTCCCTTCCTCATCCCAGAATGCTCAATACGAACATAATTCTTCTTCTCACTCACTCCTTCTCCTTCTTTCTTCAATCGTTTACCCTCTCTCCTCACCCCTTCTTCATCACCCTTACTCTCTCGCTCTCTCTCACCACAGCCAACGCGATGACTTTCCGCTCGCTTGGACTTCGCGTTCAACCTTCTCCATTCGCTCGTCTAAACTCTTGCTTATATCCATGTACTCGTTACGAAGGGTGGTGAGGTCGGAGTAAATCCTCTGCATCTTGGCTTGTTCCAACTGCATGATTCTCTTCTCTAAGAGGTTGAACTTCTCGTTCAACGCCTTCTCCTTCTCGATCGCCCTGATCTCCCTCTTCGTCTGCAACTCTATCTGCTCCAACTCCTTCTGCTGCGCCGCTCTCTCATCTGCCCTGCACTTCCTGATGTACTCAAAGAGAATGGCTGCGATAGTGATGGAGATCACGAGAGCATCTGCAGCAGTCTCCGCTCCCAGCACCACTGCTTCTTCGATTGGGAGAGCCTTGATCTTGGTCGCATGGTGACCCATGCTCCTCAGCTGAATACGGGTAATCACATGGTTATTAAACTGGCCTGCATATTATACCCGTCGAGCATCCACTTCGTTAGATCTTCTCAATGTTTCGAATTATCTGATTCTTTCTTTTGAGTTCGTCAGCGCAACATCCCCCAGAAGAAAACAACAAAAACATTCACTTCCATCAACATCCTTGAGAAAACTTACCAATGCGATTGCAGACATAGCGGAAGACACCTTCATTAGATGCCAATACCTTGAATTCGGTGGCAATGGGCTTCGTCAACACCTTGAGGATGATCGTTCCCAGTTTAATGGAGAGAGACATCTGAGCGATAATGAAACAAAGGGTAAAACAATTACCATTAGAAACAAAAACATTATTGACAGCTGCACGCATTAACATGCATGCACACACATATTACATTTTAGAACTTGAACTTGATTATTAACATATCTTCGTGCAGTACTAACGAATAGACAACATTCTAATCAACTGAGGTGCTGTGCTTCTGAGAGTTCTCGCATTTTCTTTTTACTATCTTAGAAAATTCAAAGTAAACAACAGCAACATAATTCAACCCAACAGAAAAACAACATATAAACGCTCATAGAAACTAGGAAATTAGCTATACGTAGAGTTTGAACACATAAAGTGGTTGTTCTATAGGATTTATGAGCGATTCTCAATTTGAAAATTCGAACTCGTTCGTTAAGTCAAAAAGTAAAACGTTGTAAAGAATACTTTAAACTCATCGTGGAATGCATTGTTAATCATTATACATGCGCGTCAAGTTTAATGTGCTATGATCGCGTATTATTCCCCATATACATATTTATACATTCTTTTTTCACTGTCATCTCACTCGTATACTGTTTGCTTCTTGTGTGTTTTATTTCAGAATTTTCTATGCCTCCTCGTAAGAAAGCTGCTGCCACTACTACCAAGAAGGGAGCCAAGGGAAAGGCTGCAAAGGTTGTTGAGGAGCCCGTTGAAGAGGTTGCAGAGAACGTTGCAGAAGAGGAGGTAGAGAAGGATGCAGAGGAGGCAGTAGGAGAGAGCGAAGAGGTTGTAAATGAGGTCCCTGTTGAGGAGGCTGTGGATTCTACCCCCGCTGCCGAGGAGGCTGTTGAGGAGGTTGCCGATGAAGCTTCTGAGGAGGTCGCTGCCGAGTCTGTCGCTGAGGCTGTCTCGAACGAAGAGGCCCCTGTCGTTGAGGTTATTGCAGAGAAGGAGGAGGGTGTGGAGAAGGAGGTTGCTGCTCCCGTTATCGTTGAGATTGATGGAGTGCACATCGACATCTCCAAACCCTTGAAGCCCACTGAGGCTGCTGTGATTGCTCGCAAGAAGAGGTATGATGGATGATGAGCTATGCTACGTGTATTTAGAACGTCCACGTTCGTACCGCGAGACTCTCATACACTTGCTTGTACTCTCTGCCATTCGCACTTACATGTTATACCCATACATAGATTCACATGCATATACGTGTAGATTAACATTCACACACATGCATATATACATCCACACACTCATATTTGTTATCATATGTCTCCTTTCTTTTCTCACTCATCCTCTTCCCCATTTCCCCCCGTTTATCCTTCTTCCCGCTTTCCTTTCCTTCCCCTTTCCTTCCCCTTTCCTTCCCCTTTCCTTCCCCTTTCCTTCCCCTTTCCTTCCCCTTTCCTTCCCCTTTCCTTCTTCTTTCCTTCCCCTTTCCTTCCCCTTTCCTCCCCCTTTCCTCTCCTTCTCCTTCCCCTTTCCTTCCCAGATGCGACCGCTTCGACCTCCCCTTTAAGCTAACAGATGAGGAGAAGTCAAACCTCAGAAGGAGAAGTATGGACTCGCCTCCCTCTCCTCCCCTTCTTCCTCCACCGCCTCCTCTTCCTCCACCGCCTCCTCTTCCTCCTCCTCCACCCTCTCTTCCTCCGTCTCTTCCTCCTCCCGCCCTTCTTCCTCCGGAGCAGAGTCTCTAGAAGAGCTCAGAGAGGCTCAGAAAGAGAGCTAACAGGTATTTTCCATCCCATCCCCTTTTCATCTTATGTCCCTCTCCTCTTTCCCCTCTTCCCTCTCCCTTTCACCTTGCCCCCTTTCCCACGTCCCCTCCTTTCCCTCTGCTCCTTCTCCTCTGCTCCTACTTTGTCTCTTTTCCTCTCTTACTCGCATGTTCCCAGCAAATGAAACAACAGATGAAACAACAAACGCAATAACAAATGAAACAAACAAACAAAACAACAAATAGAAACAACAAACGAAACAACAAATGAAACATACGGACAAACATCTACTATACCTCTTTCAACCCCATCCACCCTAACGATCGTAACACTCTTTCTTTTGCCTCTCCCTTTCTTTCCCATGTGCTCTCTTTCCCCTCTCTTTCCCATGTGCTCTCTTTCCCCTCTCTTTCTCCTCTCTTTCCCCTCTCTTTCCCCTCTTTCCCCTTTCCCCCTCCTTCCCTTCCCTCCTTCCGCCCTGCCCCTTCCCCTCTCTCTCCCTTTCTCATGGTTTCTCTTCATTCTCTTTCTCTCCCTCATCTTCCCTTCTCTCCCTTGCATCCTCTTTCTCTTTCTCTCCCTTGTTTCTCTTCCCCACTTCCCACTAGGTTCGGGACCGCCCCTCCTGCGAAGGTCCAGAGACTAGAAGACTTGGAGAAAATGAAGAAGAGGTCTGAGAGGTTCAACACAGTTACATCTTCTGCTTCAGCTGCAGTGGAGTCTCTGGAAGAAATCGAAAAGAGGAGGAAGAGGGCCGAGAGATTCCAATGAAACAAACCACGCGCCTCTCCTCCCTCTCACCCTCTCCCTCCCACTCCCCTCTCCTTCCGCTCTGGTCTCCACTCTTCTACCTTGTCCTCTCCCCTCTTCTGCCTGATTCTTTTCTTTCGCTTCCTTCTGTAACTCTTTTGCTCCGCTTCCTTCTCTCCCTACTTTCCCTGCTTTCCGTACTTTCCCTACACTCCCTACACTCTCTTCCCTCCCTTTGTCTGTATCTCTTCCTGATTGTACTTCGTTATCTTTTCTGTTCCTGAATTTAACTTCCTTGCATTTCCCTTGATATTCCACTTCCATCCTTAGTGGAAATATGATCGACCGACACAATACTTGTTCTCCACGTCCTTCGTGCACCTCTTTGTGCCCCCCTTCCTTTTTTCACTATTTCCTATCTTTCCGTTCTCTTACTCCACTCCCTCCACTCCCTCCACTCCCTCCATTCCCTCCATTCCCTCCATTCCCTCCATTCCCTCCATTCCCTCCATCCCCCTCCTTGCCCCCCTCCCCCCGCCGTTCCCTCCCTGGCCCCCCTTCCCTCTCTTCCCTTCTCCGAATCGATCTGCCCCTTCGATTATTCTTTTTTCCATGCACTACCTCTATCAAATAAAAAAACACCTTCCTATAGTAACAAACATTTCATAAAACAACACATACACATACACATACACATAAACACACACACTCACATTCACTTTCACATGCTCGTACGCACACCTGCTCTTGTCCTTCCAAACACCAAATAAGTGATAAGTGATAAATAGCACTGACAGCCTGCATTTACGACATTACATGCTACATGCGCTCGTGATAGAGAGAGATACACACACACACATATATATATACATATATATATACATATATTGTTTTTATTTCTTTGAACCTAATAGACAAACTAAAACAAACGATGTCATACACATACAAACAAACAAATCCCCAGTAAACACTTGACGCACCAATGCCAGACAACCATGTCAAATGAAGAGGAAGGGGAGAAGGAAAACATTAAAATGCAACAAACAAACAATATAAGAGCAAAATGAAACCGAAGAAAAAAAACGAAGGCAAGTGATAAGAGAATAAAAAAAGAAAACAAGAAACAAATTCTGAAACATAAAGAGGGAGAAGGAGAAGCAAAATCAAGGACAACGGGGAAGGCAAACGAAAGAAGGACAGGGGAGATGGTAAGCATCTCGTAGGGAACACCCAGCGTGTGTATGCATGTCTGCAACGTCAACTCAAGAGGAAACAAAGGAAATCCAAGAAAAAAGAAAAAGCGATAAAATATGATAAAACCGGTTGGAGAGAAACGGAAAAAAAAGTCCCAAGTCGTCCAATGAGGGGAAATTAATCAAAAGAAAATAAGTCAATCGTCGGTCACCCCTAAAACAGACACGTGCTCTGCGGAGGAATGTTATATACATATGCATATACAGATGTAGATATTTTGTGCGTTCTGATATTTATATATGCACACGCATGCCGTTCACTGCACAAGCATGCGCGTATACTTGTGTATCGATGTGTACAAACACAATGCACGTACATATTTAGGCGTTGATGAAGAGCACACTTCGTCTCGGATTACACGTGTGAGGTGGAATACTCCGCTTGATTTGAAACACAGGCGCATTCACAACGTAGAGATGCTCAAGCGTACACACATACATGTAAACATGTGCATACACATAAATATATGCACATATATAAACAGATAGCCACACATACATGCAAATGCATACACTCGCATACTTCTGCATCGAAATAGTTACTTATGAACCCACGCTTACATCCATATCCACATGCACACACTAGCACATACACATACAACATCCACAATCACGAATACGGATATACACACACCCACATACACACACCCACAGCCGCTAACACATGCGGTGTGTGCGATAGTGAGTCCACTCAACTACATACATACATATACATATACACGTATACATATACATGTGTATACACACATAAATATCTAGAAATAAAAAATAAGGTGTTCAGTTAGCGAAGCGTGAATTAAGAAGACAAGGACATACAATTAACGAAGAACGATTAAAACCTTCGGTGCGGTACTCCGCGCTAATTACAAACAAAGGACAATAACTCATCATGGCGTAGGAAAAGACTCGTACATACGCATCCACACATGCTCACTAACTACGAAACACAGAAAAATCCATAAGATACGACGAGAAAGAGAAATTATCAACGATCAGCGGGCATTCCACCGAGGTAAGCTACGGTGTTGGCGAGAGAAAGAGGATGAGAAAGCAAAAAGAAACACTAGGGAGGAGGAGGAGGAGGCAGAAGGGGGAGAGGAAGAAAGGAGGAGGAGTAGGAGGCAGGAGGGGGAGAGGAAGAAAGGGATGAGGAGGGGGAGGGTGGAGAGAAGGAGAGAGCTGTGGGCTATGGGAGCGAGACAATTCATTTAATAAATAGGAAAGGGAGAGAGAGAAAGAACACGAGAAAGAGAAGGAGAGAAAGAAGAAGAAGGGGAAATGGAGTAGAGGAAAAGAAATAAGAGAAGGAGGGCAGAAGAGAAATACAAAGTAAGAGAAGAAGGGAAATGGAGAGACAGGGAGAGGGAGAGAGGAAGAGAAAGAAAGAGCGTGCGTTTGACTAAATCGAAGAGGGGAGTGGGAGGGAAAGGAGAGAGATGGGAGGGGGGAAGAGGAGGGAGGAAAGGGAAGAGGGAAGGGGAAGGAGGGAAGAAGAGGACGAGCAGCAAGAGAGGCGGTGAGAAGGACTGGAGGGGGAGTGGAGGGCTTGATGCTCATGAGAGCATCAAAGGAGCATCTTAGCTCGATACACTCTATGTAGCCTAGCCTTGCCCTCTCTTCTCCACCTTCCTCTCTCTCTCCCCCGTCCCTTCTGTCCCCTTTTCCATCCTTTCGCTCTCTCCCCTCTCTCTTTCCCTTTCCCTTTCCCTTTCCACTTCTCTGACCCTCTCTACTCCTTCCATTCCTCGAACTTCTTCCTCTCTTTTCCCTCTCCCCTCCTCTCCCTCCATCTCCCTTCCTTCATCTCTTCTCCCACGAGTGCCCCCTCTTTCATCCTTCTCTCTCCTGTCCCCCTCTCCTTGCACTTCCTTTTCCCTTCCGTGGTCTCCTACTCTTCCTCCCTCCTCTCTTCCTTTCCCTCGTCCATCCGGCTTCCCTTTTTCTTCCCTTCCCTCTCCTTCCCTTCCCTCTCCTTCCCCTCCTTCCCTTCCCTCTCCTTCCCTTCCCTCTCCTTCCCTTACCTCTCCTTCCTCCCTCTCCCTTCCTTCTCTCTTCCCCTTCCTATCTCCCATTTCCCCCCTCTCATTTGACTCTGTCTTGAATTCCTCACTTTCCTCCCCTCTCACTGTCCTCCCCTTCCTTCCCCTCTTCATTCTCTCTATTCCTCCTCCCATTCCCGTTTCCTTCTTCCCTCTTCCTCCCCTCTCTTCCCTTTCCCTTTCCTTTTCCCTTTCCTTCCCCTTCACCACCCTTACCCCCTTCTTCTCCTCCCCAAACACGGCTCCATTTTTGCCTCTCCCTCTTCAGTTCTCCTCTTTCCTCCTCGCACACATCCCTCTTTCGGTCTCTTCTCCTCTCTCCCCTCTCCATGGGCAAACGAGCATCTTCTACCGAAGGAACACACCCCTCCCTCTCTTCCACACGACACAGAGCGCCCTCTTGTAGTTCAAAATAAACAAATTCTCACATTCTCTCCCCCTCCCCCTCTGCTCTCTCTCTCTGCCTCTCCTCCCTCCCCTCTCCTTCTCCCACTCTCACTCACCCTCACTTTCTCCCCATCTTTTTGTCGATGCTCCCTCCCTCTGCTTCCTCGGCCCTCTCTCCCCTCTCCCCTCCCTCCTATGCTTTCTTTTTCATCTCCCCCTACCTCCCTTTCCTCTCCCTGATGTCCCCTTTCCCCACTTATTACTCCGCGTCCCATCCTTCTTCCCACCCTCCTCCTCTCTCTCGCCCCCCTTCTCTTTCCTTCCCCTGTTCACTCCCCTTCCTACTTCCATCACCTCCCTTCATATTGTGATCGTTCATATTTCCTACAAATGATTCCATGCTCCTGAAAGAAAGACCCCTAAGAGAAGCAGAAGAACGAGGGGGAGAGTAGGAGAGGGAGGGGGAAGGGAAAGACGAGGGCGGGGCACAAGAGGAGCAGGAGAGTGGAGGAGAAGGAAAGAGTTGGGAATGAGAGTGAGTGGTGTCAGAGAGAAAGGGGGATCCTCGGAATGAAGAGGGGGAGAAGAGTGAGGAGAGGGCAGGGGAGGAGGAGGAGGAAGAAGGGGAGACACTGGGAGAAGACGCAGAGGAGGAGGGGGAAGAGGAAGATGGGGATGCGGGGGAAGAGGAGGAAGAGACGTGCGAAGAAGGAGAAAAGCATGACGATAAAATAATAGATGGGAATTTGGAGGAAACATCTGAGGAGGAAAAGGAGGAGGAAGAGGAGGAAGGGGCAGAGGAAGAGGATGAGGAGGAAGATGAGGATGTGGATGAGGAGGAAGAGGAAGGAGGAGAGGAGGAGGAGGAGGAGGAGGGGAGGAGAGAGCAGAACAGTTACATCAGGGTTGTGAAATGAAGACGAAGAGACGGAGGGGGAGGGGGCACATGGAAGAGGAGACAGGGGAGAGAGGGGAGGAAGAGTCCGAGGAGGGGGGGAGGAAAGGGAAGGGGAAAGGGAGGTGGAGAGGGAGACAGAGAGGGAGACAGAGAGGGAAGGGGACAGAGGATCGTGGTTTGAGGGAGATGATATGGTGGAAGAGGAAGATAGGTGCGGAGAGGAGGAAGGAGAGAACGAGGGGGTCGGAGAGAGGGAAAACGACGGAGAGCAGGGGAACACAAGAGAGTGCGCGACTGAGGAGCAATACTCATCCGTAGCCTTCCCTTCACTCTCCTTCTCCCAACCTTTCTCCTTCCTTCCTTTCCTTCTTTTCCCTCATCTAACCCCTCTTTGAGTGATTCATCCTCTTCTATGCTTGGAATGCGTTGAGATAGCTTCGACCCCTTCGATGCTATCGATAGGGTCGAGGATGGGTGATCCTTTCTTCTTGTGATATAGTATCGCCCTAACTTCTCCCACTGATACTCCTCCACACCCTCAGATTCCTCGACGCCATCGAACTATCTGCATCCAGATAGTGAACACAGATACACACACACACACAAAACCTGCAGTTAGGCACGCAGTTAAAAATACAGAGGCGTGTCCGTGGAATACAAACACAGCTTTTTCCTCCCATTTCTGTCTGCGTTCTCATATGGTGCAATTGAGATGATTGAGAGACATCTCATTCTACTACTTATAAACCCACATGCTTCGAATATGTACATAAGAAATACGAATATTGACAGTAAAAAATGTGTGTACGTCATCCATCTACTCGAGCACACATGCTTAGGGTCTTCATCAATTCAATCTACCACTCATTTTTTTTTTGATGTTGAATTTGACTCTAAGTACTTAAAAAATCCATCAAGCAATTTGCAAAAGACGAAAAGTGCGAAAATATGTCTAATAGATAGTACAGCCTCGACAATGAAAAAAATATTGTAATATGTATGGGTTAATTATACTATTTTTTTTTTCATCAGCTACAACTTCTGTACAGGTCTAGTTATGAAGGGTGTTGAAAGTCAAGTATGACAGAAAGATATTTTGTTCCCCTTCAGATTTTTTAGTGAGCGTATTTTTTTTTTCAACGCACACGACTGTTGTTTACCCTTTTCATTGAAACGTTTCGTTTCAAAAATCCCCAACATGCTTTCTAAATCGGCTACAAAACAAACAGTGGTTAGGCACACAGCTTTATTATCTCAGTTTTCTTTAGGCTCAATTTTTCCATCCAGATCTTACTACGGTGAGAAATTTAAGCCATTCGACAGCAATACTCCCGAGTTTATTAAGAAGGTGAAAGTGAATGAGAAAATCGACTTCCCTGGCGATACTACCGTTTCTGTTACGAAAAAGTCTAAAGATTCTGAAGGAAAAGAGGTTGTTGAAAAGGTAACGTTTAGCTTTTCCGTGTCGTAGCTCGCGCTCTTTCCGTCAGAACGCGTAGCATGTGATATTCCTTTTTTTGTTTTTTTGTTTTTTTGCTGTTTACTTGTTTTCTTTTTTCCTTCTGCGATAGTATACTATTTTTCATTCGTAATATCCAATTCACTCCTATATTTAATACTCGATGATTTTCCCCTTCTTGACAAACTGCATGCTATTTACGCAACTACATGCGTTCTCGATTTCTAGTTGGCCGAAATGTCTCTGTTTGATGCTTCCGAGCTGTGCATCAAGGAGAAAATGGACTTACTCTTAATGCCCGGATGGAGAAAGGGAACCACTCCTAACTTAATCATGTCGGACTACAAAAGCTTCTCTTCGAGACCTCCAAGAAGGAGAAGATCAAGCAGTCCAAGACTGGAAGTTCTACTGTGACGATTTACGTAGGGGACAAGACAACGGAAAACGATTTGGTTCTGCCAAGCAGACGACGCACTCAAGGTTCTGCTGGGAGGGGACTCCGTGATACTGAAGAGAAAGGTTCTTGTCTCCAAGTCAGGAGCCATCGATACCGAGTGGAAGAAGGCAGAGGACAAGACGTCGGGGGACAAGAAGAAGTCTCAAAGGTGCTAATACCAAGGGAGACACAGAGCTCAAAATGAGAGAAAAACAGAAGAAGGAGGAGGAACTGGCCAGGAAGGAGGAGTCCCGAAAGAAATTTGAGGAGATTCTGAGACAGGAAGTGGAGGCAGGGTACATGGATGCCTTCTGTGCTGGAGAGGAAGGAAAAGAAGGAGGTGGGAGACTCACTCGTTTTCATCGATTCAAGGCTCAGCACCTCTGCTGGGTTCTACGAAGAGTTCCTCTTGGAGTACAAGGACGCCCTGGAAGGACAGCAAGGCCATGCCAGCTGAGGAGTGGAACAGTATTCTCTCCTGGGGTCAACTCCAAAACTAGGAAGAAAATCGAAGAGTTTACGGAGGGAAAGGGCAAGGAGAGGGACAACACAGAGAAGAGAATCTACATCGACAAGGCGTTCAGCTATATCATGTCGCAGTTCCAATTGGGAAAAGAAACCTTCAACCCTGGAGGCAACAACAAACTTTACTCCAACAATAACCACGACTCCATGGATTCTGCCGATTCTGCTACCTACAACTTCAAAAAGACTTCTTTTACTATCCCCAAGCAGTGGGTCTACGAGTTCTTTAAAAAATACTTAGACAGTGAAATACTCTAACCCACTGATCTAGAATTTATCAAACGCCTATGTGGTGTAGCTTCAAAACACCACGCTATTTATTTAACGTTGTCGTGATGTATTGGCCACTTAACAAGACATTTTACGTGACATGCATTCATTATTTATTCATATAATTTAATTATTCGTTTTCTTCTTCTCTTACTCACCTGTTTATTTATTACTTGCATCTGAATAAAGTTTTGACTATTATCAAAATTGCAGTTCAAGTAATATCCTCTTTTTTTCTTCTTTCGGCAGCTCTTCAAGATTCGTTACACTCAAATTGAGACGTCCTTTTTCCTATCACTACAAATCCATGAAATACTTAACTTCAAAATGGCCAAGTTTTCTGTTGTGTACATTTCGTTGGCTATATTAGCCATCCTGTTGTCTATTCAAGATTGGGTAAGGGCTTCTAATGCCGCTTCTGCGGCTTTGGCGTCAACTGCCAATGCTGATGTTGAGGAGAGTGAGCACATCCAGCCCGTCAAGCCCCTGAACGACATCGCAACAGATGCAGGCACGGCAGAACTATCTAGCCCTAACACCATGGTTATTTCCTTTTGCAACTCGTGCCAATACGGAGGCAGATTTCGCGCAATGAAGGAAGCTGTGTTGGAGGTTTACCCCAACATGAATGTTCATGGAACTAGCTACCCCCTTAGTTTCCTTCAACAACTTGGAATTTATGCTGTCCGCGCGCTCCAATTTACTATTGGTGCTGCTCTATTCGGAGCTGAGTTTATTTGTGATAAGTTGAACCGCCCTGTTCCTTCTATAGTTTTGGCAGTGCAAGTAAGTAGTACTGCAACTTTTTTTTTTTTTTTTTAGCATTTCTTTACCTGATACTTGCTATACATTATTTACTTGTCTGCGTTCGATATTCTGACACCCGTGTACTTTGTTTTTATGGACACCGTTGTTTAATAGGAGAAGCGCATGCAGGTGTTTATGATGACGTTCTTCTTAGGAAACATGATCTGTACCTTTTTCCAGAACACAGGAGCGTTCGAGGTCTTTTTCGACCATTCTCTAATCTACTCCAAGCTCTCAACGGGAGCTTTCCCTGAGCCTGCTGACATCATCAACAAAATTTCCCCAATTTCATATGAGTAGGGTGTGATTTATCGGTTCGAGCTGTCGTTATATTAGCCATCCCCATATACTTTTATTAGTCAGTTTCCCCTTCCCTTCAGCCTTACTTTCCTTCTCTTCTGATCCCCCCTTACTGCTGTTGTTTACGACTTCATATATGCATGCGTTCTATATGGGATAGTAATCAAGAGAAAATCTATTCGCCCAAATGAGCATGCTCACTTTCATTAATAAACAACCGTGTCTAATGTATTTTGGTTTTATTTAGCTGATGAGTATTCTGGTAGGAGGGGGATACAAATTGAGAAATTACAAGTAAAGAGACCTAAACACCTGCGAGTGGACAGTCACTCAGATCACGCACCTATAAATACGTTCTAAGGAACCGTATTAATGTGTACATGAGAGGGAGTGCAGCTAATAGATATGATGCAACAGAAAGGAAAGGCTTGCAGCAAGCAACAGGGGAGATGAAAAGCAATAAGAGATGTGAACGAAATAGAAAACATACAGATTATGGAGGAAGTTTAACACAAACAATAACGCAAAATCAAACATTCAAGCAGACGGAAGTGACACTCATGGATACACTCGCTTCATAAATGTGCATACATACACGCACATACATATATACATACATACATACATACATACACGTGCATGGATGAACAGTTGAGTACCAAGCGAAGTGAAGTATAGAAAACAAAGCCCTTCGTTTACAACTGTGGGCTAAAGAAACAAAGACAAGAAACAAAAAAACTAAGTAAAAGGAAAAGAAAAAGGAGACACACGAAGAACAAGAGGATAGGGTGTGCGTCGAAATAAATAAAATATACATATCACACAACACAGTCAATAATTGCAGTGCGACCAAATGGAGTACATGCAGATAGGCAGACGAAGACGACGGGGGAATGAGGAGGGGAGAGAGGAAAAGAGAGAAAGAGAGGGGGAGAGAGAGGAAGCAAAAGGGAGAGAACAAGGGAGCTTCTCTTCCTTCCCTCAGTTCTGTCCCCCTTCCTTCTCTTCTCCTCCTTCCCTTCTCTTTGTTCTGCCTCACCCTTTTTAGGCCCTCTTCTTTGCGATCACTCCTTGTGAGAAGAGGAAGTGGAGGAGGAGGAAGTGGAGGAAGGGAGGAAGTGGAGGGAAAGGGAAGTGGAGGAAGAAAGAAGAGAGGTTCTGTTGGTTTGACTATCCAGAAAATCTCTCCGAAGTTCAGCCACCGATTCTCTCGTAGCGATCAAGGAAGGAGAGAAGGAGGACGGGGAGGAGGGAGAGGAGGAGGAGGAAGGGGAAGATGGGGAGGACGAGGGAGAGGAAGAGAAGGCGGAGGAGGACAGGGAAGAGGACAGGAGGAAGGAGAGGAGAGGAGGAAGAAGAGGAAGAAGAGGAAGAAGAGGACAAGGAGTGTGTGTGTGAAGCCTGTCCTGAAGGGAAAGAACCAGCGGTCCTGTTTCTCAGCTGGATACCATTTCCTCCAAGCGGAGAGGATATTTTGTTGTAAAAAGAGAGCTTGGATATAGATGAGGGGTTCTGGAACAAGGGAGAAGAAGAGGAGGAGGAGGAAGAAGAGGATGAAGGAGAAGAGAAGGGGGAGAAGGGGGACGGGGATTGTCCAGAAGAAGGGGGGATGTAGAGGGGAAGGACGAGGAAGGGGAAGATGAGGATGAGAGGGGAGAGGAGGACGAAGAAGAGGAGAGGCTATGAGAGGAAGAGGGAGAGGAAGAGGAGAGGAAGAGGAAGAGGAAGAGGAAGAGGAGGCAGAGGGAGGAGGACGAGCAACTGCCCGTGAGGATGAAGGCGAATAAAGGGACGAAAATAAGGATGCAGAGGCAGATTTTGTCCTTGGCTTATCGATTGGAGTTTGGCACACGGGACATACCATTTTGGATGACAACCACTCGTCGATACAAGTGACATGGTAGAAGTGCCCACAGCCCAACATCCTCACCTTCGCAGAGGGAACGAAGTCCTCGAAACACACTTCACACGACGTGTTGATATCCACCTCCTCGTCTTCCTCCTCCTCCGCCCCTCCCCATGCTCTTAGCCCTCCATCTCCATCTCCATCTCCCTCGGCCTCGATCTGCTCTTTCTCCTTGCTAAAGTCATGGCCCGCCAGTCCCCCTCCCTCCCCTACCTCTTCCTCTGCTACTGCCTCCTCGACCCTCCCTTAGGTTCGAAAAGAGACTAGAGAGGATAAGTTTCCTTTGACTGCTAGCGTTCCTCTCTTCCTCCGTGCCTTCCCCCTCTTCTTTGCTTCCTCCCTCTCGTTCTCCTTCCTGATCCTCTTCTTTTCCCCGATCTTGACCATTTTGACAGCGTGATATGTAGTGACTTCCGAGTGCTTTTCAATATCATGCTTCTGCAGCCCCTTTACGTCCACCCACTCCCTGAAGGGATCCGCTTGTCTCAGCATCACCCCCATCCAAATAAACGACAAAAACAAGTGCACCACGAACACTACGATGTTCAGCAACACCATCTTGTACAGTCCCACACTCTCTTTTCTGCAATGGATCTGGGAGCCAGCGAGGATGATGGAGAGGAAGATGAAGATGTAGAGACATACTCCCACTTTCTTGTTAAGATCCCACAGCTTAGATTTAGATAAATTTCAACAACGCATCCACCATTTCTCCACGGGAACGCTTTCTCCCTGCATCACTCATCTTCTTCAAGATCCAGATGCGAATGGGCAGGTGGAGGGCCATGATCACGAACCTTACCATCCCGTACCCTCTCAACACTGTGGCATGAGAGGACTCTGACCACGACTCAGCCACTACGTATATCATCAGTAAAGACACAAAAAACCCTGTCATACCTCCAAACACCAACAGCTTCCTGAACAGAGCTATGGCCCCTGCTGGGTGGCTCACAAATAACGTACGTTTTCCTACGAGAATACACAATCAAATACAGGCACACGCAGTCGTTGGGTCCTACACTTAGTCGGGTCATTTTTTGTGAGAGGTTCACACTACAAAAATAACACAACACTAACATAACGCTTGAAGACGTTACTATAGATACGATTGATCAAATTAATACATTTCAAAGCAAAGATAAACTTGGTCTTTAAGTGGTAAATACTATCTTCCTTACCATTCTAGGTTGTCAAGTATGCACAAGAACTTCTCTACACGACTGAAAAAACGAAATACAAAACCATAACCCATTCGGAAATTTACATTAGAAGGATATACGGATAGATAACATTAGTTACTTGAACGTTTGGTAATAAACTAGGGAAACAGAACAATGAGGGTTCATGCATGCGCTGCGCTACTTTTGCCTAAACATCACGAAAGGCGATTTGATTCAGCAAAAATAACGAAAAACCAGCTCGCTCTCGAAACTATTCATTCATAGACATACAATAAAACAAATTGCTTTCTTGTATTGATAGTAAAGATGCTAGATAGTGTATACACTTTGTAGTCTTCACAGGTTGCATCACATGAGGGGAGTGGAATTCATTCAGAAACAACACGAAAAAGATACAAAGTTACGATAAAAAATAATGCAAATGAAATTCACTAATAAGAATAATACACCAGACCCCATTTAAATGATTAACATATTAGCCTCCTTATTTCCTGAAGCAAGTAGTTTCTTTCTGAGTAAGGGTTGTGTGAAGTAGATATTTTAGGTCTCCATTTGAAAACAGATACGAAAGAGCGCTTTAAGGTTCAACATTAATATAAGCCAACTATAAATTGAAAACCGAAAGTATTTAAACTACATATAACTGCTTGCAACTTAGACTCCAAGAAACCGCACACACTTAGGGATTTATTCATTTATTAAATCAAAGTATGCCGCCCAAGAGTTCTGCTAAAAATTTGAAAGAAGCTGAGCCCAAGATTGAACAAGATAGCGCGTCCATCGATGCATCAGGATAACGAGGAGGATGCATCCATGCTGAACAACGACCGTGATCTCATAAACGCCCTTCAGGATGGTTCTTCTGACTCTGACTCGGATGGAGACGAAAGAACAGTGAACGTGCAAGTGAAAGTCACCCAAACCAACGCGAAGTCTGCATCGGGAAGAAGGTCAGCTGGTGCAAAGAGGGCCTTGTCCGCGAAGAAAACTGAATCTCCTGTAAATGACAGTTTTGACACATCGGTGGAGGTGAGCGAACCTCAGATAATGGCGAAGGAGGTGAAGGCGAATGACAGCTTCGCGTACTCTTTCTCGAACGAAGAGAAGCAAATGTTGTATGAAAACATCGAGCAGTCATCCAAACTGAGAGAGGAGAACGCAATGCTCAGAAAGAACTTGGACCAAAAGAAAAGAGAAACAAGGAACTCGCGGAAGCAGTGATTTCTCTTCAGGGGCAGGTATTGTGCCTTCTTTCGTCTCTTCCTTTTCTCTCTCTTTTCTTTGAGTGACTGCTTCCCCTTTAGCCCTCCTTTTCTCTTTTGTATTCGGCTACTATCATGACTGATGGGTAGAGATATTTCCAAACGCTTCGACCTTTGTGGATGCTTTAGATGCAATGTAGATGCTTTGCCACATATTGCACTACTATTTTTTATTGTCTTCTGATCTGACCGTGTATGCGTGTGTGTGTGCACGATTTGCGTTCCAGGTGGATGTGTTCAATGCGGGAGTGGATATGTCCAAGGCGAAGGAGGTGCTGCGAAAGAACAGGGACCTGTTGCAGAAGGTGAGCAGGCAGACTGCAGTCATAGCTGCTCTCCAGGGAGAAGTAGAGATGTTGAAGAAGGACAAGGAGGTAGAGGGACGAAGACGGCGACGGGAGGAGCTGCGAAGGGAACCTCGTTGTTTCCTCCCATTTCGAAGGACAAGGAGAAAGCTCTGCCGGAGGAGGAGGAAGTTGATATCGTAGATTTCCTTGAGTCGGTGACTCTGTAAAACTCACTCTCGTACATATCACGTACATATCACGTACATATCACATACATATACGCACGTGCACTGGCGTATGCATAGTCACACACACATATGTATTCATCCGTCATCCATATGCGCGGTGACATTCCATTTGATTGCTTCTCTTCCTTTCTCCCTCCACCTCTTTTACCACATGCGTACCTGCACACTCTTTGATTCGATTCGTGTTTGTTTCATCTGCAGAAGACTGTTGGGTGAGACGAAGAGGAACTCGAAATTGTCTCTACAGCTGAGTACCTCACTGAAGAAAACCATCGGCTTCAAGATCTTCTGAAGAGATCGGAGACGAAGATGCCATCAACAAGTGCTGCAGGTGAGAGGGGCGGGATGATCCAGTGTGGAACATCATCTTCATCCACCTCGTTACTGCTGATGTATTCCTAAGCGTTTGCTTTAGCACCAGGACACCCCCATGCATCTCTCTCTCAGCACGGACTTATTTTACGATGCTATTCTTCTCCGTTCCTTCTATCCGTCTCTCCTAATCGATCGTATTCCATCTAAACTCTGTTCTCTTCCTTTCTATTCTTCATTCCTCCTGCACTTGCCATACCACACCCCCTTCCCTCTCCCCTTCCCTCTCCCCCTTCCCTCTCCCCTTCCCTCTCCCCTTCCCTCTCTCCCTTCCCTCTTCCTTTCCTTCTTCCCTTCCATCTCCCCTTCCCTCTTCCCTTCCTTTCCCGCGTCGTCATTCTTTCTCGCCTTGTGTTAGACCCGTCTGCGTGGAAGGGGAAGGCCGAGAAGGTTCTGTTTCTTAGAGAGAAGGTGAGAGCTCTCCAGGCGAAGCTAGAAGCAATGCAGAACCAACCCCCTGTCTTCGGAAGAGGGGACACGTCCTCTCCCTCCCTCTTCCCCCCCTCTCGTACTCCCATCGACCCATCCGAGGTGAGAGTCCCTCGAGGGGTGAAGGTGGAGTATGACCAGGAACAAAGTTTCAGCAGACACAACAACAGTTACAACAACAACAACAATCCTGCTACCGCCAACGTGGGAGCGGGTGTGGGGGACGAGGGGTCTTCGAACACCAAGTCGTTTCTCATTCCCGTGCATGCGTGGAAGCAAACGCTAGAGCAAGTGGAAGACCTCAAGAAGCAATTGGAGGAGAAGGAGGCGCAGCTGAAGAAGAGGGAACACGCTCTGGAGAAGGTGAAGGGCAGGACCACTGGCACATTACGCCCAACTAACGGTGCTGCTGCGGGAGAACTACGTTAATGCAAACAAAACACAACAGGAAAATATGCAAGTCATCGCTACACTAAAGCAGGTACTCCACCTCTCCCCCACACCTTCCTATCTCTTCCACCCAACTCTCTCCCTCTCTTCCTATTTCTCCCCTCACTTCCCTCTCTTTGCGCCCACTATTTCACTCTTTCTTTCCCACTTCCCTCCTTCTTTTTTCACCCTTCCCTTCTCTCTCGATCTATCATTCGTTGTTTCTCAAGTCCTCCTCTCCACTCTTCTGATTCTCTCCAATTACTCGTATTTTCGCTCAACTCTGCAATTACGTAACGTCACAATCACAGTCATCTACACGCCTCCTTAGTAACATACCTAACATCCACTTCTTTACATCTCCCCTTCCCATTCTACCTCCTGCCTGTCCGTTCTCCTTTCTTTTCTCTTTCATTTTTTTATCTTCTCTCCCTTCTCTGCCTTCTCCTTCTACTACTTCTCTGCCTTTCCTTCCATCTCTCTTTGCCTTCCTCGTCCTCTCCATCTCCCTTCTCTCCACCAGCAATTAGCAGAGAACGCTGCGAAAGAGGTGAAGACAAGGAATAACATCTTGTCGAAGAAGACGTCATCGCTGGTGGAGGAGAGGGACTTCCTTTGGAAAAGGTTTCACAGCAAGAGAAATTCATCGGGTGGCATCAGCTCTCAAATAGAACGTTACAAGAAGGCCGTCATCACCACAGTAGAGGACGAAACAGAAAAAGTACTCAGAGAAGAGCTACACAGAGAGAATACAGGTGAGGACGCACCAGGCGCACATGCACATGTACATTGATATTTGCGTTTACTATCATACCCACATATATGCACATGAGTATACATACATGCACACTACACACCACGCACATACATTGACATGTTAAGCGTAGAAATGAGTTTCATCATCCATTATCAAGTAGACGTACACGTGCACCACTGGCCGTTGACTCCGACTCATCCTTACCCAACAGCTATTTTTGCTAACATTCAATCCACATGCTCTTATGCAACCCCTCCTCCTCCTTCCGCCCTTGTTCCCATCTTCTTTCCATCGCTGCCCTATCTCTCCCTTTGCCTCCTGTTCTCCCTTCCTTTCAGTTCCTGATGTCAGAGCTGGATGAAACTCCACTCATTCGTCGCGTCATCTGAGCAAACCATAGAGGAGCTCACGAATGAAGTGGCCCGAGCAAAGAACGAAAACACCCTCTTGTCTTCGAGAGTGGCTACGCTGGAGAGAAGACTGAACCCTAGGAAAGACGATGGAGTGGTGGACAAGAAAGAGAGAAGGAGAATACGATTCAAGCGCTGAAGGACAGAGTGGCCGCACTCAGCGCAGAAAGTCACAATCCAATCGAAGCTCATGGACACGTACGTTCGGTCTCTTTTCCTCTCTTGTTCTTCGTCCCTCCTCCCACATGAAATGCTTTCTTTGGGTTACTCGGGTTGATTATCGAGCCACCCACATACAATGCATGCGTTTGCCGTACCTCTTCCCTTCCATTCCCCTTCTCTCTCGCACTGCCTACGCCCATTTATGTACCGCAGTAGCTCCATCCGTCTCTTCCCACCCTTCTCGTGTTCGCGTTCACGTCCTTTACTTTCTCTGTTCTCTTCGCTTCCTTTATTGGTTTTCCTTCCTTACATGAGTTACTTGCTTTATGACCCCTTGATCTCTGTATTTATTTTCTACTCGTCCCTCTCGTTAACGATTCTCCTCCCTCCCCTTCCCCTTTCGCCCTTCCCCTTTCTCCCTTTCCTGTTCCTCCCTTCCCCTTCCTCTCTTTCCTTCATCCCTTGCCTTCCTTCCTCCGCCTTCCTTCCCCTTCCTCCCTCACTTGCTTTAGTTTGCACCGAAAGGAGGATGAGCTGTCTCGTACGCTGAGCTTATTAGGAGAGCACAAGAGGTTCCACTCTTCCTCTGTCAACAGGCTCTCCGCCGCCCTCCTCTCGCTCTCTTCGCGCTGTATCGCTTCTCACCCCACTTCCCCTTGCTGCTCAACAACAGCTGGGAGTCGCTCTTCAAAATAAGATCACTCTGGAGGCATCTGCATCTACTGCAGAGAGAAGAGCGGAAGTCGAGACATACCCAGAGGGTGAAGGAGGAGAAAGATCCGGAGGAGGGTCAGGTAGAGGCTGGAGAGAGAGATGAGGGAGGAATCCAGATGGCGGAGAGAGAAGAGCGGGGGGCAGTGGGAGGAAGAGAAGGCAAGAGGCACAGGGAGAGGCTGATGCCCTCGTGAAGGACCAGTTCCTCTCTTCTCTCGTTAAGTCCAAACAAACGCCTCTCTCTCCCTGCTCCCCTTCCTCTGCCTCTCCCTCCATCTCCCCTTCTTCCCGCCCCCTCCCCTCTGCGCCTAGTTCTTCCTACCAGATATCGTCTTCCGCATTCTCTCCTTCTACCTCCTCTCTTATCCGCCCTCCTTCCTCCTCCTCCTCGATCTCTTCCAAGCTTCCTCTGCGAAATGCGTCCAGACCGACGGGGGGGGGAAAGAAAAGAGAGAGAGGGAGGGAAAGGGGGAGAAGGGATCAAGAAAGGAAAAAGGGAAAAGGTAGGCGAAGAGAAGACGAGGGGAACCGCACACTCAACTGTGGGAAGTACTGCGAGCGGAAGGAGACCGATGGGAAGTAAAATTCCTCTTCCTCCCTCTTCCTGCTCTGCTTCTACCTCTGCTCTCTTCCTCTCCTTCTCCACCCCCCTCATCTCTTCCTGTAGATGCAAGGCTTCCTTCCTCCTCTCGTTCTGCTCACGATAAGCCAACCTCTGCGCAAAGAAAGAAGGTGACTGGCGGAGGAGAGGACCTCACGCACAAGGAGAAGGGGGTCGGGGATGGAGACGGCAGATAAAATAGAGGGAGAGAGAGGATTTAAGATAAAAGAATCCTCCGCCCACTCCTCCGTCATCTCGGCCCTCCCCTTTTCTCCTCCCTCCATCTCCCCCTCGCCCTCCTCTCACTCCACTCGCTCTTCGACTCAAAAAAAGGAACTCCGTTTCGAATCTACCCTCCTCCTTCCTCTTCCCCTTCCTCTTCCCCTTTCTCCTCCCCTAGCCCTAGCCCCTCTGCCCAGTTCAAGAGTCCAATCCACACACTACCTGTGAGGAAGACAAAGGAGGAAGAGGAGGCAGAAGAGGAGGAGGAAGAGAGAATATGGGCCGAGGCTTTGGAGAGCGAAAGGAAAAGAAGCGAAGATGACTTGAGGCGGAGAGAAAGGGAACTGGCGAAGGAGGAGTCCAACCACGACGACGAAGAACAAGATCATCACAGAGATATACGCAATCAACATGAAGATACAGCCGATAATATAGGCGAGCAGGTCGATAGCGACAGTGACAGCAATGCAAACGACTTCAAATCTTTCCCTGACAACCCCATTGACTATGAGCAGGGGATTGAGGAGGACGATGAGGATGACGAACTGTTCTTTAATGACAAGTAAACTGCCATACTAGTAAAACCTTATTGGTCTTATTTCAAATTATATGTGTATACATGTAATGTGCTTTATCGCTTGCTTGGCTGATATTCCTTGTATGATTTATGACTAAGCTTCCAGAAGTCATGACTTTGACACTACTTCAAAAAAAAACTTTATCTGATTAGACATGAATAAACTCATTCTCATATCACTTTATTCAACATATTTATAATGAAGAACACAACATAGCATTCATCTCCTCACATACTTCAATTCAGTTTTTAAAAGGATGCTAGGTTTAATGGGTTCTCAATTACACGCGTGTCTAAATTAAATAATTTAGCTTTCTGAATAAGATTTTTTGAAACTGGTATTTCTCTTCTTGACGAGATGATGAGAACTAAAAGTGTTAGATTACTGCACCACATTTTAAGTTGTCGACATGTATATTGATTTAATTCTATCGTGGTATTATTATTCTGGGTTGTGTTTCATATTAGTTCAAATTGTCAAAAGCTTTCTTACCCTTCCTTTTCCACGTTTCAGACTCGCGCACGTCTGCTACTGCTGCCTTCTTCTAACACTGAAATTCGCGCAAATACAACTTTTAAACACAACTCAACAACTTCTTTTGCTGCCTAGAATTAAATAATATGTCTGACAGTCAAGCCCCCAGTGGAAATCCAGCTTCCAGACTAACTTCCAGGTAAATTCAGTAATTCGTCCGCATGAGAGAGAGATGATTTTGGTCTTCGCATGAACTAGGGTTCTAACTTCTTCGTTACATATTTCATGACACAGGTGAAGAAAAACATCACTACCGAGGAGTCTCTTCAGATTATTGCTGATGCCTCTGCAAACGGAGTTGATGTCGTGAGAAAAGTGGTAAGTTGGGCACATTGATGTGGCCGAAAGATGCAGCATAAACAACAGTTGATGATGCGCATGTACTTCTTCACAACGATCTGCTGCGTATACAGATAAACATGCATATCATCTTATAAGCTTATTTGTGTGATATGCGTTGATGCATGCTTACCCCTGTATTCTGTATACGCTGCTCTTCCCCAGGACGGTTACAACAACACCGTCATCGGACACACCAAGGTCGCTGAGCCTAACGTCAAGCTCCAGAATGGAGAGGTTACCAAGCTCACCACTGCTGTGTGCATGGCGAAGGCCATTGAGGGTAAGGAGAAGAGCCCTGGAGCTGACATTCTTCAGAGAGTGAAGGCCAACAACGCCCGTAAGCCCATGATCGACCTCACGAAGTAAAACATGGTGCAAACGTAGCCAAGAGAGAAGCAGTAGGCTCATCGACACCAATGCAAACGCAGGTGAAGGGATAGGGTGTGTGGATGTACACCAAGATTAAGCATGCATGCATGATCAATGCGATCTGAGCATCAGTCAAGCGGAGGTTGAAGGGCTTTGGCAACGGTATACCCAAGAAACTACCCTCGATTGCGAGCGACATTTACCTCTTGACTTCCAATGCTTCCCTTCTTTCCTCTTGCTTTGTTTCGTCTGTTTTTCATATGTTTGTGGAACAATTAAAGATCATTCATTATGATCTTTAATTTAGTGTGCTCTCTTTTTATCATTGCTCTTTTGTGTAGTTTGATATCTGTGAAAATAAAACGTAGATAATCTATTAGTTCTATTTCCAACATAAGGTTGTTATTTACTGTTGTTTAAGGAGGATTACAAAATAATCACACGTATTCTAAACATACCAACTATAAAAAAAAAAAAAGAGTTCCAGAAAGAAGCCACGAATAATACTATATACTAAAAAGATGATCAAGTTACCGCTTGCGTTCATACCTCGTGCAATACACCGCATCCCGTCCGATCTGCGAAGTTAAATCACGGTGGGCCGACTTAGTACTCGGGTGGGTGACCACCGGGGAACTGTCTGGTGATGCAAGCTTTTTTTTCAATATATTTTTCACAAGTAAAATTGTTAAGACTATATTATAGAGCTACATTTGATTCTGTGGTTCGTAATTACACAATCCAGTAAGTCATTGGGCTTCACTATTACACGTGAACGCACAGATATGCGTTGCTTAGATGCCCATGCGGACATTTTTGTTACGCAATTTCGGCTTGCTTAAGATTCCTTCCATTTTTATTTCATATACCCTGCCATTTATGCAGGTTTTTATTTCAAAGCATTCCCTCATGGGCATTTTAGGATTTCTTTTTTGTTACGTGATGCAATAAACTGCGCTCGTATTTCCTGTCTGACTGGACCCTGTAAGCAGTCGCGTGCGCGTTCAATTATACTTCTGGTTCCTATTGAAAAAAAGAGATTGTTTCTTTCATTTTCTGGCCCACATTTTTTTTTTGCTAGAGTTCGAATTAGTTCTACTCAGTGACGCCAATCACCAATGCCGTTCAGATACCATCGTGGTTTTGGTTGTAGGTGATTGCACCCCAACAATACTCAAATAAGCTTTGCTTGGAAACTACTACAACTTTGATTGTAGTGTTTTTTTTATTTGACAGCACAAATTTTACAAATCTATACAATCGACGCTATAACCTCACCTCCAAATTATGCATCTCAATAAACTGTTGTAACTTGCTAGCATGTTCTCAACATTTCTGTTCGTCACATCCGATGGTTAACATTTCCCCTGGATTTCAGAGGATCCTAGGAACATTACGTATACTTCCTCTGAATATATGATATGCCCATAATCGTGTTTCACTCTAGTATAGAAACATCTTACCCAATCGAATATACACTCGTATAAATAGGTTAGTTGTCAAATAATAAAAAATCTTCTCCTGGTGGTAGTTGGAAGGAGTATATATTACTAAACTTTACATCCGATATAAGCTTGCTTGAACCCCCAAACAGGAAAAATATAGGTTGCAGCATTCGCACATTGTTTTTGATATAGATAAGTATAACGTATTGTATGCGTGTTCTTTCTTGGTATGCCATTCTCTGACTTGCAAACAGCCCTTGATTTTTTTGGGAGCTTCTTGTTTCACTTCTGGATCTCCTAAGGTTTTCATGTTAATACCTAGTAATATATTGAAACATATATTTTTCTATTTTATCTATTTTCTTTATTCCATATCCGTTGTTATTATGCACATACTGTAAAACTCAAAAGAAATTTTGTTCGTCGATTTTAAGTCAACTACAATTTTGATTTCAAATATAACGTTCATGTGCATACTCATTTATAAGTATTAATATATGGAACTTCATCGTGCTTTACGGATTATTGTTGGGCCAGAATTCAGGGATAAGTTGCTCATATATATATCCATCCGTTTTCTATTGTATTGCGCAATCAGTATTTTTGATTTTTGTTGTTTCTTCGCGCTTTTAACATATTGGTTAGTCATTCTAATCGCTGGCTTTAGTTGCTTATTACCGTAAATTAATAGAATCCAACAGGTCGTTAATTAGGATAATATGTGGTTTTATTTACTATAAGAGCACATGAAAATATTAGACTGCGATTTTTGACATTTTCCCTGTTTTGATACCCGCATCCAAACGTTAACATGAACGTCACATTCTCTTTTTTTTTTTTTTTCGTAGTAACTACATTAATTTTTATGCTGCTCTACGCATTCAAATAACACGTTTTGGATGGCAAAACTTATTGGATACGACAGTTTGTACATGTTGGTATTCTATAGACTAAGTTCTGGATCTTTTTTTGTATTCCTTTTTGTTGAGTTTCAACGTGTTTACTGTTGGATTGAAACGTCCGTTGCATCGTGTCTTCGTCTTTCGCCTAGTCTCATCGCTTATTACTGTTTGAATACTCAGCTGTTTGTGTTTCTAACATTAATTATTTCCATTTGGTGATTCGCTCACATGCATGAATGTGATATTGCAGCGTGTATTTGGTTGATAACCACTTCAGATCAGTTCCTCACACTGTCGACTATTTTAGATAGTTTCGGATTTCTCTTTCGTAGACTCTTGACTGGCAATCAACCATGTCCCCTCACTTCTTAAGACAAGTTGAGGGAGAAGGGACGCGAGCATTTATGCGCGTCAGCAACAATAGCGAAAGTTCGAATGACATGAATGATAATAACGACGCGGGGGATATTGGTGAGGGAGAGAGCAGAGTAAGAGCGAGGGGCAGCGGTGGAAGTGGAGGGGGGAGAAGACAGATCGACCACCGTAGTGGGGTAGGGAGGGCAGGGGGAGAGGAGTACAATGGAGACGATAACAATAGTCTTTTGGGTGTTGTGGGTGGAGGCAGTGTCTGTCCGTTATTTGGAGAAGGAGGGAGGAGTGGGGAGGCGTCTCAATGAGTGCGACTGCAAATGCACACGGGAATGGGAATGGGAGTGGGAATGGAAGTGGGAATGGAAGCAGAAGTGGAGTTGGGTGTGAGAGTGGAGTCAGAAGTGGAAGTGCTAATGCAAGTGTGGCAAAACAAGGGGTGGGATTCACAGGAGGCGGAGGGGGAGGAGGGGGGGAGAGGGAGGGAGAGGGACGATGGCCTCAGGAGAGAATGGAACCAAACGTCTCACTTCCTCCTCCTCCTTCACCTCTTCCTCTCCATCTCCTCCCTCCTTGTCCTCCTCTTCTTCGGATGTTCCCACTGCGCCTAGTATCTGTCTCGACCTGATCACTCCCTCTGCCCCCTCTCTCTACCCAAAACTTGCTCTTCATCGAATGCATGCTCATCGATATCATATGATAAAATCCCCTTTCCGTCCAACAACACAGACTCATCTCTAGACACTCCGACTCCCCATCCTCTCCACCGTTCTCTTCTCCTCTCTCCTCTCCTCCGGTCTCCTCTCTCTCTAGCTCCTGCTGCCCACGCCCCTTGGTCTCCCCACCTCTTTCGTCCCTCCCCGCCGCTTCCTCTTCCCTCTGCTCTGCTCCCTTTCCTCCTCCTTCACTCCCCTTCCCTCCTCTTCATGCACCCAATCCTCGTCCCTAATTTCCTCCCCTTCCCCCTCTCCTCACCTCGTGCCAACCGTATCAGAACAACCAATGGTCCTGGTTCGCAGACGGGTGGAAATATGAATGCACAACAACTGAAGAACCACCCTGTCACCGCTCTGACCCTTCCCTCTTCCTCTCCTTCTATTTCTCCTTCTTCCCCCTTCCCTTTTCCACCGCTTCCTGTTCTCCCTCCACTGCTCTTCCGCTCCAATCAAAGTCATCTTCCGATGACTCTCTTGGCATCTCGTCTTCCCTTCGCCCCCTATGCCCTCTCCCTCTCTGTCCTCTCCCTCTCTGTCTTTTCCTTCCATGTCCTCCCCTCTCTCTCACTCTCCACGGCCCCACAACCCCCTTCTTATTTTCTCACCCCGTCGTCTGTCCCCTCCTTCTCCTCTTTCTCCTCCTCCTCGTCCTCTATTCCCGCCTTCTTGTCCAAGAAGAACATTCACATCAACACAGAAAACGTTGCGATAGGTCAGTTGCATTTCCTTCCTTCCCATTAACCTTCCTAAGTCCTTGATTTCTATCGTGCTTTATGTTTGCCATATTCATCTTTCTCTTTCTCTTTATCTTCTTCTCTTCTTCTCTTCCTCTCTTCTCCTTTCCCTCTCTTCCTCTCTTCCTCTCTTCCTCTTGTCTTTCTTCTATTGTGTTCCACTCCCCCTCGTCTTCAACCAATACGTGGTTCTCTATTCATTCTCTACTCCGTTCTAACGATTGCTTCCTTTCTATTCGTTTATCTTTCTCTTGATCTGCATTATACCTATCGGAATGCCTACGTGCATGTGAATGTCTATATGCGTGTTCACCTGTCTATGTGTTATCCATGTGTGTGTGTTTGCGCGGTGGCAGATTCTTGGGAGGATGAAGAGGAATGTGAGTTATCCATGGCGAGGAGAGACCCCGACCCCAGGATCCGAAGTGTGAAGACGACGAAGGAACTGAAGGAGAAGCTCCAACAGCTGTCTGCAGAATGTCTGGAAAAGGAGAGAGACCCCGTAATCAGAGCACTGATATTTACTGGAAAGGTATGCTCGATACCACTGCGCTGACACACTTTCTGTACTTCGCCTTGCACCAAAACTATAACGCCATGCTAAGGCTTTATCTCGTGCACAAATGCGCACAATGCGCACAATGAACACACACATATGATACATACGTGCGCACGTGCTTTGCTCTATCATTGTCCACTTGAGTTGGAGAGTCAAACAGCATGCGAGCACTTGAACTCACTCGCAAATACACGTATACATACACAATGCACTCGAACTATGTAGATTCATGACTAACATCTCTTTCTCTTTGCTCCTCTGTTTCTTTTGTTCCAATCTTCTTTTTTCTTTTTTCTTTCCCTCCTTTCCTACTTCCCTCCTTCTCCCCTGCCCCCTTTCCCCCTTTCCTCTCAATCTTTCCCTTCCCGCCTTTGTTGCCCTCTCTTCTCTCTCTTCATCCCTCTTTATCCCTCTTCATCTCTCTTCACCTCTCTTCTTCTCTTCTCTCTTCCTCCCGCTTCCTCTCTCTTCTGCTCCTTCTTCCTCCTCCCTCTTCCTCCTCCCTCTTCCTCCTCCCTGTTTCCTCTTCCTCCCAGACCCTTCGTCCTTTCTTTCGCCCCAACTCAAGGCTGAAAGATAGGGATGAAGAGGGGAGGTTCAAGATCGTAGAATATACTCGGTTCGCGGCGTGCAGGAACAGAGCTTACTTGTTGAAGGCGTTGGAGTACTCCTTCCCTCAACTCCCTTCATCTATCCTCTTTCTTGGGGAAAAACCTTCTCCACCAACTACATGCTCTCCACACTCGTTCGGCCAACAGACGACAGCGCTAACCTCCTCTCTTCCCTCTCTCTATCCTCCTCCTCCGCACTCTCCATGTCTTCCTCCTCTTCTTCCTCTTCCTCTTCTTCCTCCTCAACTTCTTCTTCTTCTTCCCTCGCCTCCGAGGGCAAGATGAGACTAGGGGGTATGAAGGAGGAGGAGGAGGAGGAGGAGGAGGGTAAGGACAGGACGAAGGGGAAGAAGACGGTGGGGTTCAGTTTGAGCACAGACGGCGACGATGAAGAGGAAGGCGAGGAGGAGGACGAAGAGGAGGAGGGAAGGGACTCTATAAGGTCTCCCGGGGCTTTTGGGAACAACGCTCGGGGGTGTTTCGGGGGTTGTCCCCCCTCCTCCCACCTCCCGCGCCCTTGGCTTTTCGAGAACAAACCTAGAGACGTCTAGGAGGAAAGGCTCGGGACTCTTCTTCGGACCATCTCCCACCACCAACAAAACGTTACCCAACGTTTCTTCCTCTTCCTCTTCCTCTTCCTCTTCCTCTTCCTCTTCCTCTTCCTCTTCCTCTTCCTCTTCCTCTTCCTCTTCTTCCTCTTCCTCTTCTTCCTCTTTCTCTTCTTCCTCGCCCCCTTCCTCATCGTCATCTTCCTCCTCTTCTTCTCCTTCACTTTCTCTATCCGCTCCCTCTTTCTCTCTCTCCGGCTCTCCCTCTCCTCCCACTTCTTCCCCCCTTCTCCCCCCATTTCCCTGCCTCGCCCTCCTCGTTTTTTAGCAGGGATTTCTTCGTCTTCTTCGTCCCCGTCTAAGCTTCCCTCTCTTTCATCTCCCCACTCTTCCCTCCCTTCCCCCTCCCCCCTCCCCCTTGTTTGTCTCGCCCTCCCTCTGATGATTCTTCCTCCCCCTCCTCCTCTTGTCCCTCTCACCTCCATAACCCACTCTTTCCTCTCTCCCTCTCTCCAACCTTCGTCCCTTGCCCTCTCTCTCTCTCTCCCAGCGTCTTCCCTCTCCTCATCTGGTTCTTCCTTTCCTGCCTCCTCCGCCTCCTCCGCCTCCTCCGCTTCCCTCCGCTTTCCCTGCCTCTCCTTCTCCCTCTGCTTCCTTCTCTTCCACGCACTCATCGTTCTTATCATCTCATGGATCTGGCCTCGTCCTCTCCTCTCCCTCCCACTCCTCCTATGGAGGACTCACCATCATCTCTTCCTCTCTGCCCTCCTCCTCCACCGCTTCGTCCCTCTCGCCTTCTCTATCTTCCTCCCCCATCTCCTCTCCTCTCTCAAGGAAAACAGCTTCTGAGGAGAGGAAGGAGGAGGAGGAGAGGGAGAAAGAGAGGGAGAGGGAGAGGGAGAGGGAGAGGGAGAGGGAGAGGGAGAGGGAGAAGATGAAGGGAGAAGGGGAAGGACGACAAGAAGGGCGAGAGGAGCGATCTCAATTTGAGTTACACAGAGAACTCTCCTAGTATGCTTCCCATGCCTTCTCTTTCGCTCTCCCCTCCTCTACCTCCTCTTCTCCTTCCATTGCATCGTCCCTCTCTGTCTCCCCCTCCATCTCCTCTTCCTCCTCACCCACCCCCTTCTCACCCTCTGTATCTGCCCCGCTATCCTCTCCTTCGTCTGTTTTTCCTTCCCCCTCTTCCTCCGGTCCTTCTTCCTCCTCTTACTACTCAAAGCCCCAGCCTTCTGACCTTTCTCTGTCTGGAGCTGGGGGATCAGACAGGAGCGATACCAGGAGGAGGGGAGGAGGAGGATCAAGCGCACGCGGACCCAGGACCAAGGTCACGGTGAAGAACTTGATCTTTTATGAATCACCAAGGAATGCTTATGGAGGACAAAACAACGGCAGCGTAGGCAACAGCAACAACAACAGCAACAATGGAACTCCAAATTCGAGTGGGAATGAGAGTGGGAGAGGGAGTGGAAGTGGGAGTGGGAGTGGGAGTGGGAATGGGAATGAGAGTGGGAATGGAAGTGGGAATGGTAGTGGAAGCGGAGAATGCAACATCGGAGAAATCGAGAAACAATCTCACAGGGCCGATAACAATGAAGAAAACACTTCTCTGCCTTCCCCGCTGCCTTCTCCCCCTTCTCTCACAACTCACCCATCCTCACAGTCCTTTTCTGCGCCTTACGTCTCCTCCCCCCTCCTCGCTCTCCCTTTCTCCCTCTCTCACCACTGCTTCCCCTCTCGGACCAAAGAGATTAGGAAAACACAGAAAGGCAAGCAGCAGTATGACCGAACTCACCTTACCTACTCTGAACGAGATCTACGGGTCTTCTTCTCTTCCTCCTCTCCATAACATTGAGTGCCCTTCGCCCCACCTCCTTCCTCTCTCTTCCTCACCCCTCGCTTACCCCCTCTCTCCTCCTCCCCTCTTCTCTGCTTCCTCCTCCTCCCACTCGAATTCTTATTCGATCGACGAGTCCAATTCATCAGCCATTATGCAGTCCTCATTCCCCTCCTCGTCTTCATCTTCTCTCTCTCCTTCGTTCTGCTCCGCCAACCTTGCCCCCCTCTCGATGGACACTGCACAGTCTCCATCCCTTTCCCCCTTCCCTCTCTCCTTCCTCCTCAGTTCCCTGTATGAAGTCGTTGTCACCCTCCAACTCCACCCTCTCCTCATCCCCTGCCCTCCCCTCTCCTTCGCCTCCTCCTCCCTCTTCCTCTCTCTTTTATGACCCTTCTACTGAGCTCCAATGGGAGGGAAAGTCCAGGCCGTCGTCTTGTTCCGTGTCCTCGTCGCTGTCTTCTCTTTCTTCCCTTCCTTCCTCGCTTTCTTCCCCCTCGGACCGCCTTAGGAGGAGAGTTTCTTCTCCTCGACATGGAGACCCAGAGGGACGAGGACCACTCCATCTGGTAAGTAATATTTGTGTTCCTCGTACTTCTCGTTCCCCGTCCTTTTCTCGGTCATTCAATTTCATTCTATTTCATTTGATTCGCTCTCCTTGTCCCCTCCGTTTGTTTGTTTTCCTCCTTTATTGTCTTCCTTTCCCTTTCATTGCTTTCTTCCTTCTTTCTTGAATCTCTTTCTTTGCTATGAGGTCCTCTACATTTCCCCTCCCGTTCCTTCGCTGTCCTTTTCCCTTCTCCTAGCGCTGTTTTGCATATGTCCCTATTGATTCGATGCTGATATCCCTGATTACTCACTATGCTTGTTGCGTTGCGTTGTGTTGTGTTGCGTTGCGTTGTGAACTGCCCCATTCAATGTGGTTGGTTAATTTGTACTCCCGACACATCATGTGCGCAGGGGTGGGCTGTACTTGGGAGGTTGGACATCTGCTAGCCATCACAAGCTATTAGTTTCATTAGGGGTCAAAGCACTCATTAACTGTGCGAGGGGGATGGATCTGTACCCCTCCTACCCTGCACACGTTGAGTTCCTTAGAACGCACGGAATCGAATACTTGTGCTTCAACTGGGACGACAGCAGAGGCCAAGTGGTGACGGAGGAAGAGATCGAGACCGCAGTCACCTTGATTCATTTAACTCGAATGCCAAAACACTACGTCTCTCACTCGGACAATGCTAACGGACCCATCATCTTCCCCAACCAGTCCTCTCCTCCCCCACCCTCGCCTCCTTCCCTCCCCTGCTCGTCCTCCCCTCGCCCTTCTGTACCTCGGCCCCTCTCCCTATCTGCGCACTCATCGTTCAACGATGACGAGGAACAGCTAGCTTCGAATCTAACAGAGAAGAGAGCGTCTTCACTCGCCACATCCTCCTCTGTCTCCGCTTCTTCCTCTTCCTCCTCCTCCTCATCTTCATTGGCTTCACCCAGCTCCCCCTCGTTGCTGTCTCCGTCTACGTCGACATCTTCTTTCCTTGATACCAGTCGTATTTACAACAAAAAATCTCTGTTGCCGTCGTCTTCCTCTGTCTCTTCCTCTTCGTCTTCATCACACTCACCCTCTCGTCCTACGTCAGGGTCGTCTAGTCGTTCTTCTTACCACTTGGGAGGAGGGGTCCTCGTGCACTGTGCTGCTGGTCGCAGCAGATCTTCTACGATCGTAGCCGCTTACGTCGCGTCTCTCCACGGAATATCAGTCGCTAATGCGCTGGAGTTAGTTCAGAGCAGAAGGTACGTGTTCTACTCCTTTGAAGGCTCTTTCGGGGTGTAGTCATTCATTGATATCGATACTTCACGCTCTTTATTTCTTTATTTCTTCGCTTCTCTTTTTTGTTTCTGTATGTGGTACATGCCGTGACTTCCTTTTCTGTTACTTTTGTTTTGTTTTGTTTTGTTTTGGTTTGCTTTATTCCGTTTGCATGATACTTGTCTTGTTTGGTTGATATTAACGTGGTTTCTACCTCGATTCTTTGTATTCCTTTTTCTTTGTATTTGTATTTGTATTTTTTATATCCGTCTTTTCTCATTTTGTGTGCTTCGGGGTTCATTTATTTCATCTTGTCGCGTCTTCAGATTCCTTGCCCAGCCCAACTTTAATTTCATGAAGCAACTGCAGGATATGGAGAGCAGAGGGTTTTTCATTCGTATGCACAGGAAGCTAATGGAGATGAAGAGGTGAGGGGAGGTAGGATGCAGCGGAGAGGCAAAGGGGAGCCGATGGGTGGAGAGAGGCGTGGATGAATGCGACGGTGTGCGAGTGTTTGAGCGTTTGAGCATGTGAGTGTAGGCGTGTCATAGGAGCGCTCGTTTCATTCGTTAGCCTTCTAGTCTTTTTCTCTCGTCTTCTTCTCCTTTCTTGCACCTCGGTCATCCTTGCGGTTGCAATGCGTCCTGTCGTTCTGGTGAAGCAGGGGAGGTGGAAGAGAGGGTCACAGCCACCTAGAATTGATTCGTCTAGAAGCATGGGACTGGGAACACAACGCTTCAGTCTTGTTCGGTATACTCCGTAGTCCTTGGCATACTGCCCTTATGTCCCTTTTTCTCCGCCGTTGCTTCTCGTTGGAAGCTTCCATACACTTAAGTATATTAGCAACCAGAGGTTTCTTTCCAGTGCATTCGTTCGCATCGCTTCAGTCTCAGCCATCTACGTGTGCGAGCGTTTCACTTTCTCTTTATTCCAATTGCAATCCACTTCTCTGCCTTTTTTTTATTTTTTATATTTTTTCTCCATGTGCCTATGTGCGATTGATGTCTGTCTGGCTGACATTTGATGTTTCCCTCGGTGCTATACTGAGGCGTTTGTACGTGATATAAACAGTATCTCTGCATCTGGTTGCCAGCGGCTGCGCATTATTTGCATGCTGTATATGACACCCAACCTGCGTAGAGTATGCGTTCTCCTGATCAAGAGCTTCGTAAATCCATGTTCATTTGGCCTTCTTTCTCTTCTGGTTCGTAATTGTACATTCTCAATTCTACTTCTTCCGTTCTTGCAGAACTATTTGGAACATGTATTATTGGGCAGATATTCTTTGACTTTGCCCAGCAACTACCTCTATGTCTGTAATTTATGTATTATATTGTATTTATTCTTTTATATATTTTTTTATTATCTATGGTATGCATGGATTTGTTCGAAGGTGTGCATTTTCCATCGTATTGCATTTTTATGTCATTTATTCGTTTTTCTTTTTTTTTTTTCTTTTTTTTTTTGCCTTTTTTTTAACCTATCATTGTTTTAATACGTTTTCTATACCTTGAGTATGAGATGTATTGCATTATATATATGTATATATATATATATATTTACGTATATGTGTATTTTTGTTCAATTACGTTTTGTGCAATAAAAATGTCTATTCCAAAAAGTTTGAGAATGATGTATGTATATTCAATTATGAAAGTTGAAACGTAAATATAAGCCTACTTCCATGCAGCTGTATGGATATTCACTGGCTGCATGCAGGGATAAATGTGGGAGGAAGAGTCATATTTCGGTGGTTAATGACAGGCGGGACGATGATGATGGTGGCTTTTTGTGTGCTAGTGTCTTCGGTGGTTATTTGAGGTCTGGGAGAAAGCAGGCAGTTTTGTGAGGATGCACAGGGGTACCTTCCCTGGGTGATCTCACCTAGAGATTAGAATCCTCCGCTCTTCTACCAGCCCCTGGTGTTCCTGATTGGCGTAGCATCCTCTCAAGGAACTTTGAGGAGAGGGCGGCCAGATAGCATAGTCGACGAGAAGGAAGGAAGTGAAACAAAAAAGGAGGAGTGGATCCTAGAGCTGTTTATTATTGTTTCGTTGTTTTATTGGAAGTGTTTTATGTTTTCTATAGTATTTTGCATTGGATTTGTGCACTCGTAGTACCCACAGGCAAATTTCAAATCTCACCTGTACGACTACGCTCTATACATGAACGTCTTTTTGGAAGAATTGTTTTTACTAACGCTCGTCTGTGTCCTCATTATATTCTCCATGTCGTATATGTGTGTATCCGTGAATGTCATGTTTAACCGTTTGCTTACGAGCTGATCTATGCTCGCTTGTTCGTGAGAGTATCTAATTCCTTGCTTGCCTGTTTGCTCGTTTTGTTTATTTACTTGACCTCACTTGCCAGCAAGATTGCATATCAGCAGCTCTCCCAACATATGTATATATATTTGATGTTTATATAGGTTGTCAGTCAATAAAAAAAAAAGGACTTTGTTCATCTCAATGGTTTAGTATAGCAAACAAAATGTATCCTAAAATTAATCGTTCTCATACTCATGAATTTATCATGTAGAGTGAAGTAGGTGTAGCACGCTATATATCTCTGATGGCTTGGTCCGCATTCATTGAATATAACATATCGATCAGTTAGAAAAAAGAAGAACGTGTGAGGGTTCTGGCATCTATCCGTTAAAGAAAAAATTGTGAAACTCTAGATATTTATTTGTGGCTCAAATTCAGACGATGGAAAAGCAATGAAACACACGAGATACAGAGTAAATAACATTGTAAAATCATTCATGTTGTATAATTATACATCCGAAAAAAGACCCTAAAGTGTTAAAACAGTTATCTCAGTAAACTCAACCTGAAACAATGTGTTTGTGAACACAGTTCAAATTGAGATAATACGGAGAAAAAAATCAGTGGGTTTCACTTTTTCTTTGTCGCACCTAAAAAAATGATTTCAAACTGAGCAAATGCATTGCTACGACATACATCTCTGTAAGATGCTACTGATTGTTCAAAGTCCTTTAAGTCATATGTATTCAATTGTATACAACGAGTTTATGCCACATTTGTATTTCTAAACTCATCTGTTTTACTATTTTGTTTCCTTACTATTGTAACATTCTGTTCTGAATAATTTTTTCCCTTCAGATAACTATGGAGCAACAAGATTTGAACGTGCTTGCACAACAGACTACTTCCCAGCTGCAAGTTTTGTGGGACCAAGTTGGATTGACTGCTGAAGAGAGACAGGCGGAAGTGCAGAAATTGGTCGAAGAGGTCAAGGGTTTCTACGTGAGCAGAGTGGAACAGGAGCAGAGAAACATTGCTTCCCTCACCAACCAGATCGATGAGGCTAAAACTCAGATTTCTGCGATCTGCACTCAGCTCCAGCTTGCTGATAGTTGTGCCAACCTTCCCTCTGCATGTCTCCGTGAACAGGTAGAGACTTGCCATTCGATTCTTTCTCAGTTGATTTCCCAGAAGGCCCAGCAGGAAGATGCCGTCGCCCAGCGCCTCGCCATTCTCCACAACCTCTGGCAGCAGATGGGAAGCCCTATAAAGGAGGGTTATGAAGCTGTTGGATACGACGTGACTGAGGCGAAGATCCTTGAACTGAACGCGATGATCGAGGCTGAGAATGCTGAGATTGTGAGGAGAAAGGAGGCTGTGGGAATGATATGCAGAGATATCGCTGAGCAAATCGACGAGCTGAAGCTCGAAGAGGAGGATGCGATGGAGGAGCAGAACAGCCATGACAGGGATTTGATCAATGAGAACAAAGAAGTCGGTCCTGATATGGCTGAGCAGGTCCAGAGGATCCAGCTTACCGATCTTGACAGAAGAATCCTCGGGGGAGAGGTCGACGCGATCGGAGTGCACCAGCAGGTGATTGCGCAGCTGAAGGAGAGGACCGAGACCCTGAAGGCGATGAGGGCTGAGAGAAACAACAAGCTGAGGGAGATTGCGCAGAAGATCACCCACCTCTGGCTCAGACTGGCAGTGCCCACTACCGAGCAGCAGGCATGGATCAGGAACCACAAGGGTCTCTCCATTGAGTCCCTCAGGTCCTGCCAGATCGAGCTCATCAGACTCCTTGAGCTTAAGAAGCAGTCCCTGTCCAAGTTGGTAGATAACGCTAGGGCCGTGCTGACCGAGCTCTGGGACGAGATGCAGATGGGCGAGGAGGAGAGAGAGACATTCGACTTCTTCCGCGTCACGGAGTACAATGACGATGTGTTGGAGGCTCACGAACACATGATCAAGGTGATGGAGGTGAGGGTGAACTCGATGCGCCCCCTCCTCAAGTTAGTGGCAAAGAGAGATCAGCTGAAGAAGGAGCAGGAAGAGTTCCAGCTCAGTCTCCAGGACCCCAACAGATTCAAGATCGCAGGAAGACTCATCCAGGAAGAGAAGACCAGGAAGAAACTGGAGAAGATGATCCCTAAGACCGATGCTGAGCTGGTTTCTGCCATTCCTGTTTACGAGGCAAGTTACGGACCTTTCCTCGTCGCTGGAAAGAGATACTTGGACGAGATGGAGGCCGAGAAGGCAGAGGAAAACCAGAGAAAGGACAGCTCCAAGCTCAAGAAACTTTCCACGTCTTCCAGCAACCTCAGCGCTTCTGCTTCCACCTCTTCCTCAGCCCCTGCGCGCGCCTCCATCGTGAAGAAGGTTGTTCGCCCCTCTACCGCGAGGACCTCCAAGGCAAAGGAGAACGCTCCTTCTGTGAACTAGATTCATCGTCTGCCCCCTCACCTTCCCAGCAGCCCCTCTCACCTTTTCCTTTCTGTTCTGTTGTCTTAGTGTTATCAATATACCATGAGAACGAGTGTAGTTTGTTCCTCTCGGAATCACTCCTCGATCCACTGCTCGGTAGATTTTGCCGGGATTTCCGTTCGTCTTGGTTTTCTTTCGCGTCCGTCTAACGCAACTCTTTATGTCCTGTAGTGTAGTCTCATCAGACCTTTTTAGCTTGCTTGTTTTCCCTTTGTTTTTGTTCTTAGTACAGTTCGGATCTTAAATGATCTCAGTATGCTTGTAATTTAATCCGGCGCCCCGCCCCCTGCATGAATTTGTTCGTATAAGCGTTTGCTTCGATATTGCGAACTGTGGATGCGAGAGAGAGAATGTTCAGTGTCCGTCACCTTTTTTTCTTTCCTTTTTTTTTCTTCTGTTTTTCACTCGATTGGCTTCATTTGTTTCGTGCGAGTTGTACGCAGCGTAGCGTAGTGCGCCCCTTGTTGCCATCACCATTCATTCGTGGCCAACTAGCAAGGCTCGTTTATGTTTTGCTTTTTCCTGAATTCATGAATAAATATAAATACTATTTTCAAAATACTATGTACTACATCTTCCCCTATTTGCTAGATCAACGAACGTAAATCGAGGGTTTGCATCTGGTTCGTTTTGCCTGTTTGCTTTTATCGCTTGCTAGTCAGATGGCCTCTCCGCAGCTCTACAAACATATATCTATGTATATGCTTGATGTTTATTATGTTCAGAGAACCCCTGATTCTCATTTGTAGGTATTATGCGTGCTGCTATCATTGCGATTGATGGTGAACCCATTGCTACCTGTTAGTTTGGAATGGATCTTGTTAAGGAACTTTGTACTTTTTGTTTTCTTTGAATTTGCTGGCAGGTTAATTCTACGCTGAACTATATGAAAATCCCCGTTCAAGTTGGCTAGTTTGATTTGCTTTGTTCCAAGTTTGAGTTCTTTGAATTGGCTTGGGGTACGCCGTTTCAAATGTACGTAACTCGACAACCTGCTGTTTACAGGGATCTGTGCTTCATCTGGTGATTATTCGCATGATGATCAACGAACGTCTCAAGACATTATTTGTATGGCACGTACAATATTTGGTGTGTGTTTGAAGGACGTGTTCGTGTCTTACTTCACATCTGCGAGTTTTGGTGTAATCGGAGCTACTTGTGAGTGTGGACGAGCTGCAGAAGGTGTATTCGCAATAGTGAGGAGACTACGGTGTTAGTGTGGTGATGTAGGATATTGTTCTGGTGTCGTGGAATGCCTCTGCAGCGTTGTTTACATCGAGTAGTGATTGGTGATTGCTGGTGTTGCCTTTTTTTCCTGGCACTATGGAGCGGACGAGCGGAGACTTTGCGTGGAGTGCATTGCATTCTCGCGGTTGGCTTTCATTGGCTCCGTTGATGTGGAGTGATGTGGTGTGATTGTGAGCAGCCTCCAGGCTCGTGTACTTTCCTCGCGTGGTTTGGCTTTACTTTTAACTGTTTCTTTCGTTTATACTCTTCTTCGTTTTCTTTCTTGTGTGCACGCTTTGTAGCGAAGATTGTTAACCATATGAGCAAGCGTATGAGTTCATGTTGTCAAATGTCTTTATCCCTTTTGTGTACACTATGTCCTGTATCTTTATTCTTCTATTCCTACTTTGTACGCCTCATTTTCGGCTTGTTTTTGATTTTCACATGTATGTATTACATGTGATGCTATCAACACTGCTTGTTTTTTTTTGTTTTTTTTTTTATAGTTATCTCTAGTTAGTTTGTTTCAGCCCGTCAAGGCTACTCATACGCTTGGTTTTTTGCGGAGTGTCGAAGTGTGACGTCGTTAGGGGCTGTTTATTTTGTTTGTTCATAAACTGTCAGGTAAAAAAAAGAAGGACTGCTTTTTTGGTTTTGTTTTGTTTTGTTTCGATTAAGTATTGCACAGCGACGTTCTTGGTGTACAGTCTATTTTTACGTTCTTCGTTAAATAAATTTGTCAGCAAAAAAAAACAAAAAATGTAAATTGAGGATCACACATGACGTGATTTATTCACCACTTCAATAACATGGCATTATCTTAAAAATCTAAAGAGGAAAAGAATATGTTTCAAATCTAGTTCAAAAAGCTATATAATCAAATATATCGTTGATACACTAATACTACGCAAGCATCTCAATTTGAAGAGTACAACAACACTCTTGCGTTCTGTGTTTGTTTTTTTTTGAAACAGGTTTTTTCCAATAATAGAAATCCATCTGGTAATTTTCTTCTATTTTAAGTATGGACGCACAATTAGAGGCTTCTGGATTCCGTAATTTCAATGAGCGAGCTTGCTAGTCCTAACCCCGTGGTCAGTTTCCCCGCTTGTGAGGAGGAGGTTCTGCAGTACTGGAATGAAATAAATGCTTTTGAGACTTCTCTCAAGTTGACTGAAGGCAAGAAAGAATACACTTTCTACGACGGCCCTCCTTTTGCAACTGGATTGCCCCACTACGGACACATCCTCGCGGGAACCATTAAGGATGTAGTCACTCGTTACGCGTCCCAGACTGGACACCACGTGACTCGTCGTTTCGGGTGGGATTGTCATGGTCTTCCCGTGGAGTATGAGATCGACCAGAAGCTGAACATTAAGAGCAAAGACGACGTTATGAAAATTGGAGTCGCGAATTACAATGAGGAGTGTCGTTCCATCGTTACTCGTTACGCCTCCGAGTGGGAGAAGACTGTGAAGCGTCTGGGTCGCTGGATCGACTTTAAGAAGGGCTACAAGACGATGGACCTGTCTTTCATGGAGTCCGTGTGGTGGGTCTTCAAGCAGCTGTTTGAGAAGGGACTCGTTTACCGTGGGTTCAAGGTTATGCCTTACTCGACTACCTGCACCACTCCCTCTCCAACTTCGAGGCCAACCTGAACTACAAGGACGTCGTCGACCCCTCTGTGGTCGTGACTTTCCCTGTCATTGGAGACAAGGACGGAGCTGAGATCCTTGCTTGGACCACAACCCCTTGGACCCTTCCCTCCAACCTCGCCCTCTGTGTGCACCCCGACCTCGCCTACGTCAAACTCAGAGACATCAAGACCGAGAAGGTGTACATCATCTGCAAGTCTCGTCTTGAGCAGCTTTACCCTTCGAAGAAGAAGAAGCCTGCTCATGCCGTCAAAGAGGACGAAAAGCTCACCGCTGCGCAGAAGGAGGAGGCTGCGAGACAGAAGGCCGCTGAGTTGGCTGCGATCCCCCTGATCACCGAGCAGTACGAGATCCTGGAGGAGAAGACTGGGTCTGAGCTCGTGGGTCTGAGGTATGAACCCATCTTCCCTTACTTCGTGGGTTTTAGTGAGAAGGCATTCTCGGTCGTTTCTGACCCTTACGTCACCGACGACAGTGGAACGGGAATCGTCCACAACGCTCCCGCCTTCGGAGACGATGACTACCGCGTGTGTATCGCCAACGGGATCATCATTAAGGGAGGAGAGCTTCTCTGTCCTGTGGACAATTCCGGAGTCTTCCTGGATCAAGTCACTGACTTCGCTGGGAAGTACGTGAAGGCTGCCGACAGCGACATCATCCGTCTGCTGAAGAAGAACGGAAGACTCCTGCAGCACATCCAGTACGCCCACTCGTATCCCTTCTGCTGGAGATCGGATACCCCTCTTATCTACAAGGCCGTTCCCTCGTGGTTCGTCTCGGTGGAGTCCATCAAGGACAAGCTCCTCGCGAATAACGAGAAGACCTACTGGGTCCCCAACTCCATCAAGGAGGGTCGTTTCCAGAACTGGCTTCGCGATGCCCGTGACTGGGCCATCTCCCGTACTCGTTACTGGGGAACCCCTATCCCTGTGTGGATGTCTGAGGACGGGGAGTCGATAGTCGTTGTGGGAAGTGTGGCTGAGCTCGAGAAACTCACTGGAGCTACCAACGTGACTGACATCCACAAGCACAAGATCGATGACTTCACCATCCCCGACCCTCGTGGAGATTCTTTCCCCCTCTCCGCCGCGTTCCCGATGTGTTCGACTGTTGGTTCGAGTCTGGATCGATGCCTTACGCCCAGCAGCACTACCCCTTCGAGAACAAGGAGGTCTTCGAGGGAGGATTCCCTGCTGACTTCATTGCTGAGGGACTCGACCAGACCAGAGGATGGTTCTACACCCTGATGGTCATCTCGACAGCCCTGTTTGATAAGCCTGCGTTCAAGAACCTGATCGTGAACGGACTGGTGTTGGCGTCGGATGGGAAGAAGATGTCGAAGAGGTTGAAGAACTACCCCGACCCCACCGAACTCATCAACAAGTATGGAGCAGACGCGGTTCGTCTCTACCTCATCAACTCCCCCGTTGTGCGTGCTGAACCCTTTGCGTTTAAGGGGGATGGTGTTTTCGAGGTTGTTAAGAAGGTGATCCTTCCTTGGTGGAACGCTCTCCGCTTCTGCATTGAGAACATCGTGCGCTATGACTCGCAGAATGTGAGCTTGGCGAGCGACGATAACGTCGACGGGAAGAAACAGACCTTCGTGTTGGACGAGGATGTGCACAGAAAGACCACCAACGTAATGGATAAGTGGATCCTCGCCTCTCTTCAGTCCCTAATTTCCAAATTCAGAGATGAGATGGCTGCCTATCGCTTGTACACTATCGTACCGCTCCTCCTCCGCTTCATTGATCAGTTGACTAAGTGGTACGTGCGCATCAACCGCCGCAGACTGAAAGGACAGGGTAATTCCGAGGATGACAGGAAGAACTGTCTCTCGACCCTCCTCCTCGTCCTCTTCAACCTCTGCAAACTCATGGCCCCCTTCACCCCTTTTATCACGGAGACTATGTACCAGCACCTCAGAGTCATCCTCCCCACCGACCTCCAGAAGGACTCAGTGCACTATTTCTCTATCCCCGAGGCTGACGAAAATGCTAAGGATGAAGCTATTGAGCTTGCTGTTGGCCAACTCCAGAGGGTAGTCGACCTATGCCGTGTGATCAGAGACAACCGGAACATCCCCATCATGACCCCTCTCTCTGAGATCACTATCGTCTCGAGCGACGAACAGCTCCTCAAGAACGTCGAGGGACTGTGTTCGTACGTGAAGGAGGAGCTCAACGTCGTGAACGTTAACTTCTCGAACAAGGTTGACTCGTTTATCTCTATGACTGTCTCGCCCAACACACGTAAGCTCGGGCGTTCACTCGGAAAAGACCGTGTACGGGTCACTGAGGGTCTCGCTGCTCTTTCCCACTCGGAGCTAGTCGCTGCGCAGGCTAAGGGGTCGGTTGAGGTTGCTGGATTTACCCTCAATTTCGATGACCTCGATGTCGCCCTTCGCTTCACCGGAGACACCAAAAAACTAGAGTCTGCTTCTGAGGGAGATCTTGTCGTCGTGGCTAATCTCGTCCCCAGCCTCGACTTGGTTGAGAAGGGAGTTGCTAGGCAGATTGTATCGCATGTCCAGAAGCTCCGTAAGGCATGGGGATTGACCCCTGTGGACAAAATCGAGGTGTTCTACATGTTAGGAAAAAAGAAGACCGAGGAGGAGATTGAGGAGGAGCAGAGGAAGGCTGAGGTAGAGGTCGAGGAAACCGACGCGATTAACGATGAGATGGGGGAGGAGGTTCAGGCTACCGAAGCTGGCGCTGAAGATCCCGAGAAGACTAAGAATGCAGTTGAACCCAAGAAGAAGAAGGAGGGAAAGAGGAAGGAGAAGGAGACCGCTGATCATGATGAGCTTAGAAAGAGTGTTGACGTGTCTGATGTGTTTTCAAAGCATGCGGAATTCATCTCTGAGTCCCTTCGGCAACCTATCCTCCGCACTTCCTCCAAGCCCAGTGATCGCGACGATGTCATTGAGAACACCTACGAAATCAACCACTACCCCTTCACCATCTTCATCGTCAAGATCTAGGCTCACATCCTCAATTCGCATTCTGTAGCCTTGCTAGTCTCATAGTTTCGTTATCCGCAGTCGTTCTCTTTCTACTCTACTCGCTTTCCCTCCCTCGCCTTTTTCTTCGTTCCCGTTTTTACTCTCTACTGTTCTCTACTCCCTTCACTATTTCTGAAGATTTTTTCTTTTTTCATTTTCACCTTGCCCCTTTTTCGTCTTTTGCTTTCAATTATAGTCGTTTGGGTTACCGGTAATGGTAGATAGTTCTCAAGAGTGCCTGCCTCTCAACTTCAGCTTCAGCATATATATGTAAATCCATCACTTGCTCGCGATATTGTATACCTCGTAATCTGTTGGAATATCTACAGTTTATTTTGGTTTTCTTTTGTTTTTTGTTTTTTATTACTTTTATTGCAATCTCTTCGTGTGAGGTGCTGTGAGAGTGAATGCGGTGGAAGTGGGAGTGGATTATACCTCTTCTCATGAGTTATCATTACCCTGTAGTGTCCTGGATTCGATCGCAGAGGTGTCTCCCTCTGTGCCTTCTATCCAGCTGGCTGATGACCGTCCTTCTATGGAATTTCATGGTGGGGGAGTGGAGAGTGAGTTGGTGGTGAGAGTAGGTTTTGCTGAGGTAGTTAAACGTTCGACGAATAATGTGCAATACCGCATTCCAAGGAAAAAACGGTCGAGTAGAGAAGTGGAGAAAGAGGAAGAGAGAGAAGCGAAGCGGAGACATGACTCATAGAGCTTTGCTTTGATTGTTTCATTTGATATGTTTTGTTTGTTTGTTTGCACCTTTGATTTGTTCTATGAGAGTTTTTTTTTATATTTCCTTGTTCTTCGTGTAAATGTTTTGCTTGCCTGTGTATCTGCGTACCTTTCATAGTTGCATCCTTCTCTTCTAGCCTACTTCTGTTGTATATGCGTAATTTGTGTTTATTTGTTTGCTTTGGATGTTTTTCTCTCTATCTTTCCAACCAAAGGATGGGTTTGTCTGTGCATATGTACTACCCACCTGCGTATCTTTAATTCTCCTTCACAAGGGATCTTTATATTTCTGAGAAACCTTACTCTAACGTGCACATGTGTCTCCACGTAGAGAAGTCTTTGGGTTGATTAGTTTTTATTTTCCCTTGTCAAAGCGGTTCAAACTATTCTATCCTTTGGAAGAGTACTGCATAGTGGCATTGTTAGGAGCTTTATTTTTCAATAAATTGTTAGTTGAAAAAAAAAAATCATCAAATAGCAGTCTTTTACTTTAGTCTTGAATTACTTTAATCTTATTTTTCTTTTTAACACAATGTTCTGATTAATTTGTGTGGGTCTGTTTCGATAGTTTTGTATCTTGTAACACTGACCAATCGTTTGTGGATTAGTGCGAACCTTGCTGCTCCAAATCGTTTCCCTATTGTTATCAAACGAGTGTATGCTTCCTTTCTTCTCCCGTGTGTGTCCCCCTTTATCCATGTGCATGCCTCATACATGTTTTGCCATATGCTTTTGGTTCGTTACGGTTCTCACGTGTATGTATTACATTTGATGTCATCTCCGTAGTCCCTACACAAACGTATAATTTGAGTGGTACCCCTTCAAGTTGCACGTCCTTCATCAAGGTAGTCTGTGGTCTCTTTCGGGGGAGTATTGCACAGTGACGAACGCTCGTAGCATCTTCATGTTTGCTCTACTCGTGCTGATATTTAGGGTAGGGTAGTTTTATTTTCTTATAAACCATCATATCATCTACTTTAAAAAAAGAGATACAGAGATATGCGGATATGTTCGAATGGGAATGTACAGTATACTGCACTATAAAGCTACGGTGTTGCAGTGTGGATGTAAGCCGAATTGTCAATGTCAATACTATTAACCCAAGAGTACGATGTATGTCACATTGTATGCATGGGCTACCACCCAATACACTGAATACATATTTTTGCAAGAGATACAAAGTGATATATTTCAAGACCAACCCAATAGCATGTCGTAAATAACATAGCAATAAGTAGTGTGTTTCAAATGGACAATATTAAATAGCAAAGACGTATGTAGCTGCACTGAGTAAATTCCATTCTATATAAAAATCATGATTTCAAAAAAATCTTTATCGGTTCTTGTCAAATGCTTTTGTGGGAAATACAGCATAAAAGGGCAAAATAATGTTTCGTTCTCTGGCAAGAATTACGCCTACTTGCGCAAGAGTTTCTGTGAAGTCTCCCTTCCTACAATCATTCTTCTGTTATTTCCAACAAACCCGTTTTCAACGTTCAATGCTATCAACAAGTTCGCTTTTTCTCTCTGAGCCTTAGCAATATTACTGACAATGATGGTGCTCGTAAAAACGGAAAGAGAGTAGGGCGTGGACGTTCCAGTGGGTTGGGAAAGACAGCTGGACGTGGACAGAAGGGTCAGAAGTCTCGTACTGGTCTTTTGGGGTTGGTTCGCTTCGAGGGAGGTCAGTCGGCTCTTTACAAGCGTACCCCTAAGCGTGGGTTCAACAACATCAACGCCGAGAAGCCTGTTATTATTTCTTTGGATAAGATTGTATCCTACGTGGAGTGTGGATTGTTGAATTCGTTGAAGCCCATCACAGTGTATGAGTTAGTGAAGACTAAGGCTATTCGTAGGCCTCAGCACGGAGTGAAGGTCCTTGATGGAACTAAACCCTTGGCTGAGAGTCTCAACCTCAAGGTTTCCGCTATCTCTCAGTCCGCACAGGAACGTGTCACTGCCGCTGGAGGAAAGGTTGAGATCGTTGCTTTGGGAAGACAGGTTTTGAACCAGATCTTTAAGAAGGTTTAAATTGAAAACCCCTCCGTTCTCTACTCTTATTTAATTTACTACATGCGTCTCAACTCAACAGATATTCACATTTGCAATCATTTCCATGAATTTAGCTTTATATATGTATACTAGTTGGTTTGCTAATTACTCTTTGCTGGCTAACCTCAATAAAGACAACTACTTTGTTATTGCCTTCGTGCTCTTCGTGCGTGGTTGTGGTATAACTTCTGCAAGTGAATGCAGATACGCCTTGTCTTATCCGTGTGTTCTCCTCTGAATTCAGTGAGGCAAATCCATGCAATATTTACGCTTGTGCCTTCCGCACATATGTGTGAGTCAAAATGGACATAATAGAAATTGGCAGAGGTGAACAGTGTAGAGGCAATGTCCTCGTGTGTTGTACATTGCAGAGCAGATGTTCATTCGTTCTCATGAACTGTTGATAATACATGCATATCACAGACATGTCCTTAACATCGTCACCATTTAATACTATCTAGCTAGCAGCGCCCACAGGCGCAAACAACATGGATCATTTCTTCTGAGTCCACCATTTGCCAACGACATAGAGAGACTGGGTTTAAATTTGAACTTGTATTTAGTGGATTTGACGTTTGTAGAAAGAGCGAAGAAAAAAGGAAAAAGGGTAATTAAAAAAGAAGAATGAATATGCACAGTAGAAGCACACACAACAACAATAAGAAAACAAAAAACAGACAAATATAGGTAATAAATTTTGTATTTTTCCGCATAGATGTATGCATCAGGAAAATCAGAGGTAGTGTCACGCTCAAATATCCCCGAAAAAGACAAATAAAGAAAAACAACAAGTAAAAAAGAGGCAACCAGCGAAAAACAGCATTAAAATAAAAATGTAAAGGAGAAGTAAAAGTAAAAAAAAAGGGACGACTAGAACGAAAATAAAAAAAAAAAGTCACGAAGGACAAGAGGATTCGGTAAGGAACGGAAAGGAAAAAATGAGATAAGGAATAAATACCATGAAGAACAACTAGCGAAACGAAAACAAGAGATACAAAAGAAAAAATGAGAAGAAAAGAAGGCAATCATTGGCTAATTGAAATCAAGTCACGAAAAAAAAAAAAAAAAAAGAAAGAAAAAAGTAGACGTAGGAAAAACATAAGAAAAAATGAGAACGATACGATATAGACGCATCCACGCCCATAGATTTTATACGCAATTACGAGTGATGATGGGGACTGGAAGGAACAAGTGAGGAAGGGAAGGAAAGGGAAGGAAAGGGAAGGAAAGGGAAGGAAAGGGAAGGAAAGGGAAGGAAAGGGAAGGAAAGGGAAGAAAAGGGAAGGAACGTGCTTAGAAGAGGAAGTCATCGAACTGGTTGTTGTTGTTATTGTTGTTGTTGTTGATTCCGTAGTACTGGTTGAGAGAAGGGGACTGTGTCTGTGCCTGAAGTGGAGGCTGGGAGAAGGACCCGGAGAATTGGGGAACTCCGTAGATAGAGGCTCTGTTAGAGAGCGAGACAGAGGGAGAGATCGCAGCAGCGGGGGGGCTTTATGGGCGGAGGAAGATGGCGAAGAGGGAGCTAGAGAGATTGAGACCCTCTTGGATTGTGAAGCTGGTGCGGGGGGAGAGGCAAAGGTTGGCGAAGAAAAGACATCAGCCATCAAGTCGTCCAACGCATCTTTCTTCTCAGGAGTAGCAGCAGCAGCAGCAGCAGAGGAAGAAGAAGAAGTGTGAGCAGCAGAGAGGTTGCCAACGTCAATGGAAGAGGTGAAGTCAGGAGGGAAGGAAAAAGGATCTGAGGATGACGAGGAGTTTGAGGGGGACACGGCAGAGGAGAAGGAGGGAGGGAGAGGCTTCGGGGATGATCCGTAGATGTCAAAAGAAGAGGTGGGGTGAGGAGAACCAGCGACTGGAGAAAAAGGGTGGTCATCGTCATCAGCGGAGGTGGTGGGGGGCACAAGGGACAGAGACGTGCGCTTGAGAAATGGGTCGGCTGAGACGGGGGGAGAGGAGTAGGAGGTCGAGGGTGCGAACACAGATACAGAGGCGGATGTAGTTGAGGGAGAGGAAGGAGCGCCTAATCCAGAGATGGCGACGGGACTTGCGCTCGTCACTCCTCCCGCTCCCACCCCGATGCTGCTTTTTCTTAAGTGCTCTCTACGAGCATACTCGTTCTGGTACTGTCTCCTGTACTCTTCTCCTTGCTGCTCCTCTAGTTGTTTCTTCAAAGTTGTCTCCAGCAGAGCCTGTGCAGCAGCTGCTGCGAAGGAAGAGTCAACGGAGCATCTGCGGTTGAATTCTTTGACGTCGAGGAGAGAGGGGTCGATCGTTGACTCCCTGCGAGCAGAGGGAGAGGAGCCAAACGACGACGGAGCTGAGGAGGCTGAGGGGGACGAGATAGACAAAGCAGATGCGGAGGAGAAGGGAGCAGAGGAGGGGGATGAGGGAGAAACTCCCATAAGGGCAGCCAGGTTCACTTCTCCTCTCGCCTGCTGGGCCCCTGCTCCCACACCGGCGGCCCCGTTGGCAGCGTTAAGTCCGAAAATATCTTGTACAACGGCGTCTTTCTTCTGGTTCTCAAATTGAGAGTTGTTTGCAGGTTCAGCTGCCCAGTCATCCGTTTCCTCTCCGAATGCGTCCTCCTCTTCCTCCTCATCAAAGACGTCGTGTTTATCCGTGTGTCCCCACTCTTCTTCCTCCGATGCCCACTCGTCTCTTTCCGCATTCTCCCCCTGCTGCCCCTTTTCCCCTCTCACTCGGCGGACACCCTCCCTCTGCGCTCCCTCATCCCTCTCGGAAAAGGAGTCCCCGCCTGAGCCGTACGCAACGGAGCCTTCCCTTGCCCTCCTCTCCTGCTTCGTCCTAGGGTTATAACTACTAGCCCCAGAATACCCTCTGTTAGAGCTCACGTTGTCGTCTCTGCCTCCTCCCTCTTTCGTGGCGTTTGCGCCCTCCACCTTCTTCGCGAGAGCCTTCGAGTAGGACTTGTTAGTATATCCAGCGAGTCTTCCGCTTCTGAGCAGATCCTGCGCCTTGTCCCTTTCGTCAGCTAGGTAGTCGTCGTCCTCCAACAACTTCGTCAGTGCCTCTGCCTTCTTACGGATATCCAGACCTACATTCTCGCTCTTTTCGTAGATGGTATAGCGTCTAAGCTCGGAGATTTCGTTCTTCCTTCTCTTGCAATCGTTGATGCACTCCACTGGGCCATTCCTCACCAAGTAGTCTAGAACAATCAACGACTGTCAGGCGTACAACCAGTCGCAAACACATACGAGGGGAAAGACGAGGTGTGGGAGAGTGGGAGTAGGGAAGCGTATCGTTAAGCGGTGCAGATGAAGAGATGGACGTTAGTGTATGTACATGAAATGTGATTTGATCATAAAATGGAATTTGATAGTAAGAAAGATGGAGAGTACTTCCGAAGCTAAGACCAGGTGAAATCATACACTCGAACAAACAATCCACGGAGAGTACACGTGGTTTATCGGGAGTATATGTGCATGCATACATGAAAACAAATATGTGTAGGCATATCGTTGCATGTTTGCAGAAGATGAACTTCCAGAAGTGGAAGGCGAAAGTAAAAATGAAACAAGGAAAATGGGGAAAAAACGAAGAAAAAGATGAAAGAATACAAATAGAAAGCTCAACAATAAAGGAGTATAAACAAAAACAACATCTAATAGTTGGAAGACATGTCATGCTCTACACAGGTGCTAATACTAGTATGAAAAAGTTACGTCTTCTTGCTTGGGCTTTATATTCTACAATACAGAGGGAAACAGATACACGCAAAATGCATGCATGCGAATTACAATTCCGCTTCATTCCTACCTTCTTCACGTGCGTAGGGTGATCAGCGTCATTCATACGGCGGAACAAAAGCTGCATCATCTCCATGCGAGAGGACATTCCTCTCCGTACATCTGCGTGCGATGTCAAGCATCTGCTTGGTGGAGGGTCCCCATTTATCATTGTTCGTTGCGTCACGAATGCGGTTTTCATCATCACTGTAGGTGTAGTTCTTCGCCTGACGAAGGACGTTCTTAATCACAGAAGGCATAATTTAATGTGCTTATAATGACACCAACTGCATGAAATAATTGCGTATACAAACGCATTGATTAGGTATTGTCTCTGTGGAAACTACAAAACGTCGCAAAATCGCGAATGCTACATGGCTGTAAACTGCTCCTTACATGAAAAAATATGTACACTTTTAATGGAAATTATGATAACGGAAAACTTACCAGAAAAATATGTGCGCGAGAGTTGCAAATATTAAACCTTGATTGCTAGGTCGCCAGTAAAAAGGTTTTTCCTTCCTTGCAAGTTTTTAGTTTTTTTTCTGTTACGTTTTCTGCCCTCGATTTTTTAGATTTTTTTTCCCGCAAGCACGCTGGTAGCTACATTCTGTAAGCTGGAGCCTTATAAAAAACCTTAACTTTCAAGGTAGAAAGCTTCCTTGTCACCTTGTTCATCTTTTTGCATGTTTGTACATCTAGGCGTTGTTTTTCCAGTTGCAGAAATCTTAGAGTGCATATTCAATGTCCACCCAAATTGTGACTGGACTTCAGAAACCTCTGAATGTTTTATTTTTGAAAGCATTGTGCGCACGTGAAACGAGCACTTCTGTTTATAAATATTCTTCAGAATCACTGTATATCAAACCCCTCTACATCTTATTGAACAACATGTTATTCTATGTGAGTTAGAGAGGGAAGACTAGGTCAAATAAAGAAAAAGCAAGCAAATGTAGATGCAAATACAGATATATATAAAACGGAAAAAAACAAGTATATATGTACATTCTATGCGAGTACAAGTATATCGTTCGCACATAGAGAGTGTGTTTGCTTCTCGTTTTGAGGAATGTGAATGCGATGGTTATGACGCTTAGTTCTTCTTCGCAAGGTAAGTGAGGAGGATGGCGGAGGAGAGAGCAAGGGCTCTGATAGTTCCTCTGTACTTGTGGAGGGGGCACTTGGCGGAGGGAGAGTTGGAGAAGTAAGAGCAAAGTCCGGTGAAGGAGAGAGGGCAGCAGCAGGTCTTAACGATCAAGGACTTGACGTTGTCGCGGGAGAAGAGGGCAGCGGTGGGAGAGGCGGTGAAAGAAGAGAGGTCGACCTTAGAGATGAAGTCAGAGACGACGGTCTGGACGAAAGACTGCACCTTGGCGGTCTCAGCGACAACCTGAGTGTGCATGGATGTGAGGGTGGAGGAGATGGGGGAGATAGTAGGGGCAGAATGATACGACAAGATGAGGAGGGGAAGGAGGGAGAAGAAGAGAAGAGGAGAGGAGAGGAGAGGAGAGGAGAGGAGAGGAGAGGAGAGGAGAGGAGAGGAGAGGAGAGGAGAGGAGAGGAGAGGAGAGGAGAGGAGAGGAGAGGAGAGGAGAGGAGAAGAAGAGAGAAGGAGGAAGACAGGGGAGCAGTGGGTAGAAGAGAGGGGAGATGAACGTTAGGCAAATAGGTTGAAACGAAGAATACAAATGAAAAATGAGAATGGAAGAGTACGAAGGAGAACGGGTAGCTCAAGAGTGAGAGAGAGGAGAGAGGAAATAGAGAAGGGAGATGAAATAGAGGGCGAAGGGAAAGAGTCAAGAGAGAGAGGGTAAAGAGGAGGAAGATAGAGTGAATATGCATGTGTTGCTCACCTCGGCGTGGTTTGGCTCGGGCTTCTCGTAGTCCTCCTTAGAGGTTCCAAGACAGCTGTTGGTGATGAGAGAGAGACCCAAGACCTATATGGATATACGGAAGAAGAGGGAGGAAGAGAGGCAAGGAGAAAGGGAGGGAGAGAGGAAGGTAGAGAGGAAGGGAGAAAGGAGGGGAGAAAGGAAGGGAGAAAGAAAGGGAGAAAGGAAGGGAGAAGGGAAGGGAGGGAGGGGGGAAGGAGAGAGAGAGGAAGGGAGGGATGGAGGAAAAGAAGAAATGAGAGTTAGAAATACGAAGGACATGCTTGTTAAGTTCAAATTGAGACCTCCAAAAAAAACTTTCAGAACAGACGAAGGTGAAAGAAAAAAATGAAAACGAGAAAGAGATAAAGTAAAAGAGGAGTAAAGGAAGATAAAAGTGAGGCGAAGAGGAAGAAAGCGACGACTAGGACAAAGAGGAAAAGAAAAGAGAGAGAACGATAAGATGATCAAGACGAGAGAGCAGGACTCTTTGGTCTGCATTGCTTTGCGTTATTCTCACTCTTCTGCGTGTCTGCATTATATCTCATTCTTCTACGTGTCTGTGTTTGGCCAGCTATGCATGCATCGCATTACACAACCTCCACAGCACACATCCCTTTTCTGCCTCTATCTCTCCCTCTTCTGCGTACGCCCCTTTCTTCTTGATCATCTCTCCATCTTCTGATTCTTCAAATGACTTACCTTGATGTTGGCGTGGGCGCATTGAACGACCTGTGGGACAACGCGAAATGAAAGAAAAAAAAAAAAAAGGAAAAGAAAGGACGAAGAATTAGCGAAAGCAGAAGCATGCAGAGACGGTAAGCGTCTATGTATGGAAGTATGGAAGTGTGTGTATATATGTCTCTGTACGTGTATGTGTATGTATGTATAAGTATATAGGTATGTGTTGTATGCTCGTTGGCGATGATCAACGTGTTGAACAGACCTCGAGGACGGTGCTCATTCCAACGGAAGATCCTCCCATAGTCCTCATCATTTCGATCTCGTGTCTGCTCTCGTAGTTGGGTCCAGAGACTCCGAAGTAACATCCTACGAGGCCGAACGGAGAGGAAAGGAGAACAGAAGCGGAAGCCATGAGAACGAAAGGGGGAGGGAAGGAAAGGAAAGGAGGGGAAAGGAGGGGAAAGGGAAAGGAAAGGAAAGGAAAGGAAAGGAAAGGAAAGGAAAGGAAAGGAAAGGAAAGGAAAGGAAAGGAAAGGAAAGGAAAGGAAAGGAAAGGAAAGGAAAGGAAAGGAAAGGAAAGGAAAGGAAAGGAAAGGAAAGGAAAGGAAAGGAAAGGAAAGGAGGGGAAAGGGAAAGGAAAAAGAGGAGAGGGAAGCAGAGAAGAGGAGAGGGAAGAGGAGAGGGAAGAGCAGACAAAACAGCAGAGAGAGCGTGGTGGGAGACGAATTAGTCTTTAGATAGAAAAGAATCAACGGTGCGAAGCAATGAAGCAACGAACAGGGAAAAAGAAGAGAGAAGAGAGACGAGAGGAGAGAGGAAAGAGAAGAGAGGAGAGAGGAGAGAGAAAAAAGAAGAGAAAACATAGGGGGAAAAAAATACATTTCGAGTCTATCTATGTGTAGAAGTACGTATATGTATGTGTATGTGTACGTGTATGTGTATATGTGTGTGTATGTGTATATGTGTGTGTATGTGTATGTGTGTGTGTATGCGTTTGGATGTATGTATGTGCGGACGTACCCTCACGAAGAGCGTGCTTGTGTCCGAGCTTTTCCTTGTTCTCGTCGTGGATCTTCTTGAACTCCTCAGCAAGGGAAGCGTCGTACACGTTGGAGATGGAAGGGAAGCGAGGTCCAAGGGTGTTGTCGTTGGACCCGATCAAGGAGTTAGATCCGGACATTCCTGAGGAAGGAAATCGAGGGCAGAGGGGGAACGAGGAAATGGTAAGGGAACAACGCAGGAATATTAGCTATGGGGAAAGGGTGGTAAAGGCAATGGGAAGGGAAGCAGCGGCAATTAAAATTATAGGGAGGGAAGCGTATCAGCAGTTGAACGCAAAGGGGAAGAAGGGAAGGAGGGAAGGGAGGGGGGAGAGAGGGGGAGAGAGGGAAGAGAGAGGAGGAAACGAGGAAAATGTTGGGCATCCTCCTTCTCTTCCTCTCCTCTCATCCGCGCCTCTTCCCCTTCTGGACTTTGTCCGGTGGCAATCTTACCCACGAAGGAGATGTGATCCTTGATGATCATGAGGTCTCCGACCTAAGCGTGGACAAAGAAGAGGAAAGAAGGGGAAAAGACAGGATAACAATATGCAGAAGGGGGAGATTAGATATTTTCACTTCCAGATATTTCACAGCCGATAGATTAGATATTCCACAACCAGTGCGAGCACCAGAGCGTCGTACGTGGGTCATGTCGAGTGTGTGCCGATGTGTGCAAGGGCACGTGTGGATGTATGTGTATGTATACGCAGACGCATATGCATGTGTGTATGAGTGTGAGCGCTGTATTGAGTCCTCCTCTTGCTACTCCTTACCTCGAAGCTCTTGTCGAGTCCTCCAGCGGCGTTGGTGACGATGATGGCCTTGACTCCAAGGGCAGCGAGGACCTGGACTCCGATCACGCACTCCTTGGCGGTGTATCCCTCGTAAAAGTGGAAGCGACCACGCATGGCAACTACCTTCTTCTCTGCGATGGGCACGAAATGGGGAGGGGTCAAAGAGAGGGGGGAAAGGGAAGGGAAAGGAGGGAAGGGGAAGGAGGGAAGGGGAAGGGAAGAGAGAAGGGGAGAGGAAGGAGAGAGAGAAGGGGAAGAGGAAGGAACAAGAAAAGACAAGGGGGGAAGAGAGAATGCAAGGAAGAAAAAGAAAGGGGGAGGAAATGGAAGAGGAAAAAGAAATGGGAGAGGAAAGGGGAGCAGGGTTAGCAACCGAGGTGAGGGAGGGGAATTCACATAAAGGCGTGAATAAAGAGGGGAGGAATCATCTCAAAAGGGAGGCTAAGAGCCAAGAGTACGGGCAGGTAGAATTCGCGAAGGGGAACGGTTGAGAAATGCATACATATATGTATATGTCTATGTATATGTATATAGAACAGTGATGCGTGTGATGACTGTGTGTGACGGCTATGCGTGTGATGGGTGTGAAGGCGTGGTGCGCTCTTCACTTCAGCCAGCCACTAAGCGCACGCAATGTGATAATAACCAATTCTCACGAGAGCTAGAGTGCAGATCAGGCAGAACGCTAGCGCAGAGGCAGTGTGTCGATGACATTGACTGAGTGCAGTAGGGTTGCGTCGTAACTACATAGCGCATGAATCAATCATAGAGGATCGAGTGTTTTCTCTTGGGCTATAGACTTACCTCCGATCACTCCAAACACGAGCTCGTTCTTGTGTCCCTCGACGTGGGAGACGGGGAATCCCTTGATTTCATCGTAGGGGATCACGATCTTATCAGCGATCACCTAGGAAATAAAAAAAAGGGGGGGGGGGGCAGGGAAGGAAAGAGAGGAGAGGGAAAGAGAAGGAAGGGAAAGGAAGGGGCAGCAAAGGAGAAGAGAAAGAGGAAGAGAAAGGGGGCGGGGGAGAGATAGATGGGAGTGAAATAAAAATAGAGGTAGGAGATTGGGGTGAGATCATGCAGATCATCGGAGAGGCGTGCACAAGAAAGAAGGGGAGGTGGAGAAGGGGAGCGGGGAAGGGGGGTGAAGAAGGGGAGTGGGGAAGGGGAGTGGAGAAGGGGAATGGGGAAGGGAGTGGAGAAGGGGAATGGGGAAGGGGAGTGGGGAAGTGAGAAAGACAACAACGTTAACTACAGCCAACGAAACACAAGTGGGGGGGCGGAGAGATGTAGGTAGCATTTAAATGCATGCAAAGCAACGAAATCTATGGGAGTGGAATGAACACGAGGAGAGAGAGTGGAGAGGGGAAGGGGTTTGCACTGCAGTGGAAGAGCTATGGAAATAATTACAGAGGTACAATAATTAAAGAGAAGAACGGTGTTTACCTCAGACAAGTTAGGAGAGTCCAGATCCGCAGACAACTCCGATCTGAATAATTGGGGTGCATATGGGAGTAGTATGAATGGTTGTCAGGTGGTAATGATCCAACAGATTAGCAAATGGCGGGGGAGGGATCAGTGGTATGAAGTAGACAGAACAAAGGACAAGAAGTCAAGAGTAGGCACTGGAATCGCTTGGCGTTCACGCATCAATAAATCAAGTAACTCTAGGGTGAATGAACGGTTAATTATGCGTATGACATTGATGTGATAAATGTTTGGCAGTTGGGTAAGAAAAAAGGAAAAAATGGCTGGGCGGTGTGGTGAAATGGGAAATACCTCAGGGGTGAAGTCGGAAGGAATGCGGGAGTAGATCTGGTCGACAATGGCAGCAATCACAGAAGAAGAGGACATCTAGAAAATATCCACAGTTTCCAAGTAGGGGTGTTAGTTTTACGTATTCATGCCAAATCTCAGCGTAAAACCCTTCAAAACGAAAATTCTATTTTTGTTCGCAATGAAGTCGAGAGTATAAATATACAAATATCGAACTATATAAAAGGCAAAAGTGTTCGTTTTATGAATATGTGTTATAATAACGTATTATGCTAGAATAATGACAGTTTTATAATGGCCGGTAACAGTAACATGACTTGTTCGAACTATATTTGCTGTTCGAGTATCGCAACCAGCGCCATAAATAATGTTCAAAAAAATCAGCGTATAGATAATGTAGCCCATTTTTCTGTTCTCCTCATTAGTAAAGCAAACCTGTCTTCACCCATCATATTAACATATTATGGCGATATACTGGCTGATTATGTTTAGTATGAAACCTAGTTTACATAAGGCAAGTAAGGATAATGTTTTTTTCCCAGTAAATAGACTTTTCGTGTTTGTCGCGACCTCACTACCTTACATATTTTAACCAGCTAAGTACAATAATTGTACTCGTACCCATAAATTGGCCACGTATGGTATGTTATATTGTGTATACCGTTATTTGAATATTTTGTGTTCTCTTTATGTGTCTCATCCTTTTATCGCTCCTTCATTCGTTTGTTTGTGCAATCATATTTCCTGGATGTTTCCTCTATGAAAGAGAAAAAGCACAAGTGCAAATAAAAATGCGAAATATGTTTTACGATGTCAATAATTGTTGAAAGAATTAAGTGAGTGATAGATGCATGTGTGTGCGTGGTGTATATAGCAAGTTACATATTGTGAATTCAGATATATACATTCTGAAGCTACCTTATGTCTTACTTTTCCTCTATGTTTTTTTAGCATTGCGCATTGTGATAGCAGCAAACACAATTTCAGTATTTGAAACTCGTAATGTTAATTGACACTACTCAATACTATATTTGATTGACTGTTAAATTCTTTGGTATGTATTTGTTTTCTCTGCGTGTGATTTGTTCACGCATATTTTCTATAGATTCGAATGAGCTATAGAGACCGAGAAAGAGAAAGAGAAAGAGAAAGGGACAGAGAAAGAGAAAGAGAAAGAGAAAGGGAACGAGACAGAGACAGAGACAGAGGTAGAAATACAGGCAGGGATAGGGACAGGGAATCGCTTAGAGAGAGAGATAGAGATAACGGAAGGCATGGTGACAGAGATGACGGAAGGAGCAGAGGAAGAAGTAGGAGCAGAAGTACTGGAAGAGAAAGAGGGAGAGAAAGAGATAGGAGTAGTAGAGAGAGGGGCAGGGAGAGGGAGAGGAGCAGGGATAGAGGAGATAGGGACAGAGCAGGAAGATATGGAGACAATGAGAGGGAAAGAGATGCCAATGCGGACAGAGGTAGGGGCAGAGAGAGAGAAGAAGACCGCGGAAGAGACAGGGAGAGAGATAGAGAAAGAGAGAAGGAGCGAGAGAGAGGCGGAGGTAGGAGAAGAGAGAAAGAGAATGAGAGAGAGAGGAAGGCGAGGGAGCAAGACGAAGACGAAGATGAAGACGAAGACGACTATGCGTACGACACAAGAGGATCGGAATACTCGTTGATTTTGACTCCCTTGGAGTGCTGCTACGTCTCCTCCTTCTCCCTCCCCCTTATTCCCAACTCTCATTCCTTCCCTATCCAGGATGTGAACTTCAAATTGAGAGAAAAAGTAAAGAAAGAGCAGGAGGATGAGAGGGGCGTGGCGAGGGAAAGAAACAAGGATGAGGAGAAGAGGAGGGCTGTGGCGAGGACGAACGAGAGGAAGAGGAGAGAGGGGTGGATTCCTCAGTTCCCCTCTATTCCGTTCCCATTTGCCATTCCGGTGGCGAAGAAAGGTGAGGGAGAGGGAAAGGGGGAGGAAGAGGAGACAGGGAAGGGGAGGAGGAGAGAGAGAGGAAGGGAGAGGGGGAAGGAGAAGAGTGGGTAGAATGCCTCGATGGGACTATGATAAAATGGAGAGAAGGGGGAAGAAGCGAAGACAAAGGGAAAGGAAAGGGGGAGGAGAGGGGCGATGACGGGGAGTTGTATTCCCTGTTGTCCTCTCCTGCCCTCTCTTCCCCACTTCCCCCGCCTCACTTCGTTCATATGTTTTTCTCTCGATTCTGCGTTGTTCGTTCCATTCATATTGAGAAGAATCCTATTAATGCAGCCCCTTCTGGGATTTTTATTCTCAATTTGAGTGAAGATCGAAGAGGAAGAGACATAATCGAATTAATCAAAGAGAAGGTGGAGGGAGAAGCGGGAGCGGGAGGACGAGGAGGAAGCAAGAGTAGTAGTCCGGAGTGTGTAGTTGAGATAGAGGGTGTCTCTTTCAAATTGAGAGAGTGTAGAAAATCAGATCTTTATTTGGATGCAGGGAGAAGGAGAGAAAGGAAAGAGAGGGGGGAGAGAAAGGAGAAGAAGGAGAAGGGAGAGAGAAAGAAGGGAGAGGAGTGGGTGCATATCGACAAATGGAAGTACAGCCGGTAGATGGGATCGGGAAGAGGAGGAAGGGAAAGGAGGAGAAGGAAGAAACCGCCGAAACCACGCAAACAATTCCCCTCCTCTTCCTCGTCTTCCTCCTCGTCCTCCTCTTCCTCCTCTTCGTCATCATCCCTTCCCTGCTACTCCGCGTACCTCTCTGACTATGGCTATGACGAGAAGGAGGGCTATTGCGTGAGTTCGAAGGACCTCCCACATGTCTTCTTGCCATTCTCAAACGTCATACTCTCTCTCGCTCACTCCTCTTGCTGGTTCTACTCCCTCTCCCTCCTCCCTCGCACCCTCACTCTCTCCCTCGCTCGCTTTTCTTCTCTCTGCCTCTGCCCCGCACTGCCCTCTCTCTCTCTCTCTCCCCCTCTCTCCCCAGGCACTCGAGGACATTCGATATCAAATCAAGAACGGGATTTACTATCCCAGAAGAGACCGATTTTTCTCCATTGGGGGACCGAGTGGAAATTTGAATGAGCAGTCACACAACTTCTTCTCTGCCGCGTCTCCTTCCTCCTTCTCATACCACTCTTCTGCTACTTCCTCTTCTTCCTCCTCCTCTTCATCTCTCCCCCACCAAAACGCATTTACTACCACATCTTACTCCCATTCCCTCCGCTCAGAACTCGGGTTCCTCCGCCCTGCTCCTCCTTTCACCGCTGACTCCTCCTTTGTTCTCCCTCTTCGATTTCTACCCCTCGACTTTTGCTCGAAATGCATGTATTCTTTGTGCACAGAAGTTTCCAAACAGTGAAAAGCTAAAGGAACATCGGTCACTGTCTAAAACTCACTTGAAGAAAGCAAAAGATCTTTACGAAGACCACATTGAGAAGATGTAGCGATTCTTCCGATGTGAATAACGCAGAGAGTTTTCAGGTTTATTCAGAATCTGTATATACAACAGATTGTCCTTCACAACAGTTTGGAAGCCCTGGCAAAGAAGGAGGAGAAGGAGAAGGAGAAGGAGAAGAAGGAGAGGGAGAGGGAGAAGAAGGAGAAGGAGAAGGAGAAGGAAGAGGTGAGGGACGAAGAAAAGGAGAAGAGGAAGCTCGAGTCTCCAAAGGCAAATGGAAAAGATAGACTTGATTTGCAGAAGTGAAAACCAATCGAACCCCTTGTGAAGCAATTTAATCCAATGCGCACGCAGTCTAATCTTGCTGCTGTAGAATGCGCATACGTATTTACACGTACATGAATGTAATCTTTTGGAACTCAATGCATGCGCACATGCCTGAGCCCTCTACAACAGCTACCATCAGTTATGAGCGTTGCTAGCATTGTGTTCGTTTCTTCTGTGTGTCCGCAGTGTATGTGTCTTGCGAACATGTTAAAGTGACTGTACCCAAATTTTAGGGTTGTGTTGGAACCAAAATAAAAACAAAGCATTAACTAACTACATGAGTAAGTGGAGGTGCATTTATTTCCTAAGTGAGTAGCGCGTATCTTGTAGTAGATTGCAGGTACGAAATTGTCCTGCGCTTTCATTAATGAACACCATCGCAAACGACTTTACCAAATGATTCTACTGAATAATTACCGGCGAAATGGGGAAGATGAAAGAAACACCACGACCATTAACAAACAGTCATACATACATCCCTATGTTGTTGAGAAAGTTCGTGGGCTGCGTTCAAATCATCGAACGGCTGTGTATTTCTTTGATCCGTGTGGGATATGCTCATTATAAAGCGTCGTAGCATTGCACAAGAGCGTGGATTGTTCAATGCTCATTCATAGGTTCATGTTACCTCATCTGGCCGTTTCCTACGACCTACCCTCTTCCCCTCCCCTCCCCCCTCCTCTCCTTCTCTCATCTGAATGTCGACGGTGAATTTGCATCCTCTGTTCCTTCTACGCCCCCTTTCTCTTGTTTCTTCTTGGTAAGTATAGCACTGTTCTCTGGCTCTTGCGTCCTCTGTTCCTGTTCGCCTCACATGCAATCAATCCACGCTTCGTCCTCCTCATTGCTGCTGGTTGTTCCTTATTGGATACGCTGGTGTGTATGGATGTTTGAGATTGCAAAGCAGTTCTCTAGTTTTTTGACAGCGCTATTGCTTATCACAGTAGTGTTGTAATTATGATCTTACAGATACGTAATGCGTTGCTCGAATTGGAATTGTTTTATTTTGTCATTTTTCATTGTTCGTTGTTCATTTTTTTTTATTTCTGGTGCACTACATATTGAATAAGAAGGTGAAGCAACTCGAACGTATGAATAAGAATGCAATTCACATACGGCAAACGGCCATTTTGAAAATCACCGTTGGTCCAAGTGGGAAGCTCCCACTGGGAGCTCGAGGAGTAGGAATGCCTGCAAATAGTGTAGAGATATGAAGACTTCCATTCACACAACAATAAACTATGTCACACCGCTTACCCATCTCGAGATGATTTGAGAGTTTAACCTGGTTTGGCCTCTACGCTTGAGTGGACCACAATCTAACACTACAGATAGTACTGGGACATCTCTTTTATGTACATACATTTCGCATGTGTTCAAGTATATATATTTCAATGTATGCAACTGTGCAGCATGAGACATATCAATGTGTTTCTACCCTCAGTGTTTGTTCTTGTTATGCCCTACCCAGAGCCCAAGTTAGAGGGAGGAGGAGAATCCATTACTAGATCTCTATTGCAAACAATGATTACATTTTCGTAACTGAAATCGACGTACTTGTTAGGTATTTCCCAGTATACCGTTTACAGGGAAGCATATGATAGTTATATGGAACAAATCATAATTATATACCTTGCGCAGAAAATACGCAGGTTCGTTCTAATTCATATTTAGGTAATATGACAGTCTCGTGAAAATTGAGGTCGGATGTTATATGGCGTTTTTGTGACCCAAAATATGTTATATGTGATATATGACTGCACAATAATTATCATATGATTGATATGATTTATAACACTTTTTATCATATATGCATGTAGGTGTGCAGTTTATCATGACATTAGCATATATTTTGTGTCATTATCATACTCTGTGCCATTCATAAATGATGGCATTTATATATAATTTTTGGAATTTTCAGCAGAATAAAGGGAACAACGGAAGTGTTATTGGATAGAAACACTTTTTTTGAAAGAAAAAAATGTCCACCATCAACAAGACCAGATCTGCTTACGCCAAGTTCATCAGCGCTGTGAAGACTGCCGCTAGCGCCCCCGCTTGGCTGAGAAAGAACGTTTACGTTAACCAGGAGTCGGTAAGTGCTCCGCTTCGTGGCTTATCTCTACTGTTTTCCGTTTTTGTTCGTTGTAACGCGCAAATATTCTTCACTTTCAAATACTCCTACTGGATTCTGCATGCTCTGTAATTCAAATATGTATTTTACAGCCTAGCTAATACACTTGGTTTTCCTTCGTTTTAACTTTTTAATGAACTGCAGCTGATCTTGGTGAACGCTGGAGCTCTCCCCTTCGTCGGATGCTGCATCTTCTACTACCAGGCTTACAAGAAGAGTATGTTTCGAGTCATTTGGTACGCATTAAGCATGTGTTGACACTTTAGTTGCATTAGGATGTGTCACTTCGTCGTTGTTACATTCATAGGGCGCATTCCAATGTCCGCTTTGCTGCTGTAATGTTTTCCTCTTCAAAATGTCCTGTTCTGCATTCCTGCTGGAACAAATACGTAGCAGAACAAAAAAAAAAAAAAAAAAAAAAAAAAAAAAAAAAAAAAAAAAAAAAAAAAAAAAAAAAAAAAAAAAAAAAAAAAAAGTAGTTGCGACATTTGTTTTCATTCGTTCGTTCTTCTCATTATTTCTGTGTGATGTGTTAATTACCAGCTGATGAATGCCTGCTTATTTTGCATCCATGAATTTATTTTTGTCTGGCTAACATTTGTTTTCTATTGTATGCGTTTGCCCATTACCTGATGCGCGCTTCTCATCACATCTCATCTTCTCTGCACTATCATCACTCACAGCTGCGAACCCTGCTCTTCCCACTCCCTGCTGCTGCTGAGGGAGAGGGAGCTTCCCCTGCTGACTTTGACTTCGCCGCTTTCCCTCAACGGACTCGGAGCTGAGGGAGAGGCCAAGGAGGGAGAGGTGAAGGAGGGAGAGGCCGAGCGAGGAGGCTCACCACTAAATAAGCTGAACTATTGGAATGTTGCTTCAAGGGATGCGTCCCTGGCAGAAAATGAATGAGGCGTTGAGTGTGAGCGCATGTTATGAATTATGAATGATTTTGTTTATATTCGAAGGGGAATAAAAGGCTTCAAGCTGTTAACTTTGATAATGAATAAAATACAGAATACATTAATAAAACAACTCTGAGTACAATTGCTGCATTATATTCGCCGTGTGTGATTGTGTATATTCAACAGAAACCATCGCGTTATCGCCTTTCTATAGAACATTATCGCGAAGGCTAGAACGCGTTTTATACTCGAACGGCACGCTGAAAACGAATCGAACACAGCATAGCAGTATTAACGATTGATCACTGTTTCAGCTGCTGGCATGCAGCGGTGTTTGATTACGGTTCATCTAGTCAGCGTTTAGAACGGAGAAAGTCATGATACTACGAGACGTTCGC
>JAWNMU010000400.1:0-44217 GCA_035043665.1 Drosophila quasianomalipes
TGTACTTTGCGTTCAGTTACGTATTACAATAATCTTTTTATACTCTGGTCCCGAAGGTGTCACAATTTTAAGGACACGGACACCCACAACAGCTATCCCGCCACTAAACATTTTAAATGGCGATATCTTCCCCATTTTTTGAATTAAAGTCGGTAAAATTTGATATGTATATTACTAGCAGCTGCCTTTAAGAACCGGTAATAAATTTTTATGGCCACCAACGCCCATAATCGTCAAGGCCGATATTTTGGAAGGTATAAATCGACAGGTCCGCTTATCTCCCAAATTCTAAAGATATAGTGACCAAACTTGGAAGGTACATTGCTGATAACCTCCGCCAAGGATCGGCATATAAATTTTCAGATCACGCTCACACCCTCCGGCCCCAGGAACGTCGGCCATAGAAATCTGAAATGCACATGTCTTGCACAATTTGTAAGCTAGATTCACCAAATTTGGTACTGGTAACCGCCAAGACATCGATAAAAAATTGGATAGCCACGCCACTCTGACTCAATAAACTGATACATATGTTAGTGTAAACCGATAAGACCATATAGTATCTCACACAATTTGAAAGCTAGATTCACCATTCGAAAGGTATATTGCTAGTAGCACCTTTCCAAAATCCGGAAAAAAATTTTTGGATCACGCCCACTCCCGCTCCAAAAACTATAAAAAAAAACTATATCTCCCCGATTTTAAGAGCAGCAGCTATCAAACTTGGAAAAGTAGATTACAACAATTTTTTTGGTCTCTACCTTCAGCATATTTTGGTAAGCTCCTTTAAAGGCCATGCTCACTGATATGCTAATCATAAAAGTCCATATATTTATCAGTGGAGTACCTGGTCTGAAGAACTTGTGGGATGGTTCGGATGGGGCTGAGCTGAGGCCACCAGATGGGTCGCGGGTTGCGGAAAGTAAATGGCGATGTTAGCTGCGAATAGTACGAGATTCCTCGTAAATAAGCAGTCCCGGACAAACAGTGGGTGCGATATTGTCAACCGCACTAACAAGGCGCCCCCTATCTCCCCTCACTAATACCTACCCCATCCTATCCCTCACATCTCACTCCGGGCCGGACTAAGGCGTTACCCGAACCGTGCCGAGAGTCGGCTTGGCTGGGCGAAAAACTAGCCCAGTCTCGAACAGTGGGCTCAGGCAAATGGCGACCGCCTGTTCTAATTTAGCCTTACCCGGGTAACGCGGATCTCTGCCCGGGCGGACACAGCATTTCTCCGCAGCACGTGGGAGCACATGAATAATTCCAGAAATTCAAAAATACAGCAGGATCTCCCTGCGGAGCATTTCGCACGACATTTTGAGGGTCGAGCCCTAGACGGGGAAAGACCCACTCGTGTGGTAGACCACCCTCCACATCGTGCTGCTCCAGCACCAAACAGGGGAGTGCCGCAGGCACAACAAACTCCGGCTTTGAGGTATGGGAGAGTGATGGTTGGACCACTCCGACCACCACGCCCAGCACCGAACGCCGCGAGGCAAGGCCCACATCGCCTAAGAGGAAGGAAAAGTTCCTGACACCGAGGGGTTAACCCGGTGGGCGGGATTATCCGAACCGGAGGAATCTTTGCCGTTGGTGGGTCAAATGGTACCTTCAGTACCTCCGATAGGGGCTCACTCCTGATGCAGCCCTGAAAAAGGCCACAGAGCCCAGAAAAGTGGCTATAGCACCGGCGCCAGCTCCCAAGAGGCGCAGCAGCACACTCACTCCACCGGTGGCGAAGCCCAAGAGGGTGTGTCCGGAGGTCAAGAGTGCTACTCCCAGTTGGTTCTGCTGAGGAACCAGAACAGGATCGAGACCGACACATGGGAGAAGGGGCACTAAATCTCCTTCCGCTACGGGTCTATCCTCGTAAGTGGTTGAAAAAGGAGAACTGGAGCAAATCCTCAGCCTGACTCAAGTGGCAGGGAGGCTGTCAATGTGGACACTACAACCACAGAAGACACGACTCCCACAGTTCAGATCAGTTGCGCTGCGCGGCCCACCGACTTGTCGGAGGACATAACGCTCTGCAAAATAGAGATGATGGTAGATGAAGATATCCTCACAGGAGGTGGCGGAGGATCTGCAAGATGCAGCAGCAGCTGACGTCGACATGACGTGCAGTGGTGACGGTGGCAACTCCAGGCCCCAATCACCGTGTCAGCTGGAGCCTCCCCAGCTGTAGATGGCCAGAGTCACCGACACAGGCGCTGGCTCAGGTAAACATCCACCGAGCTAAGGTCGCTCGGCGCTTGAGCTGGGCAGGGCTACCTAATGCATTGGATGGATAATTGCCCGGTAGGGCAAAAGCACATGGAAAAAGATGTCCCATGGTGGAACGAGCAACTTAGAAAGGCTGCGGGTCAGCACACGTCGCCTCTTCAACAAAGCAAAGCGAGACGGAATATGAGAGCAGTACCGTGAAAGCCTGACCCCTCCTATAATAGGGAGATAAGAAAGGCCAAACGGAAGAATTGCAAAGGCTCCATAGAGCACTGGCGAAACAAGCGCCTGAAGCAAACTTAGTTCTGAAGTGTGTGGATAACTCCTTTACGAGCAATAATCTGCAGAAACTACTACTATTTTTCGAGACGCATTTTCCAGGCAGCACACCGCTGCAGGAAGAGGCTATCGAAAGGGAGAGCAAATACAGGCCGTCGACTGACGATTGGGCATGCGCCAAGTTGACAGTCACAAGGGAGAGACTTAATTGGGCAATTGGTACATTCCAGTCCTATAAGTCCCCTGGAATGTACGGAATATCGACAGCATTCCTTCAAACGGGGCAGAAAATACTCCTCTCCCGTATTAGGAAAGTACTAGTGATTAGCTTACATACATACATACACACATACCGGTCTTATGGAGGAGAGCTAGGGTAGTCTTCATCCCCAAGGCAGGGAATTACCAGCCCAAAGTCCTGCAGACCCATCAGCATAACATCGTTTTTACTGAAAACGTTGGAAAAGCTGGTGGACTACAAGATTAGATGAATGAATCTCTGGAAACGCACACAGCATATTTCAGGCTGAGGTGTGTGCGATAGGGAGATGTGCGGACTTCAACCTAAAACGTAACTATCGGAATACGGATAGATCCATCCTATCCGATAGTCAAGCAACATTGAGCGCTAAATGGAGACTACGATAACACCGAATGTCCATGAGGTTCGTTCAAAGCTATACCTACTCGGGACACACAACATGCTTACCCGGCGATGGGTCCCAGGCCACAGGGACACAGCGGGAAATGAGGCGACTGATAAGTAAGCAAGAATGGGGCAGAAAGGCCCCTAACAGGACCAGAACCATATTGTGGCATAGGGAGACACACTATACGACTGAAAATTAGAAACGCGGAGAGACAGAGACGGCAACAGAGCTGGTCAGAGTGCAGTAGGACTCCGACAAGCCAGATGTCTCCTAGGTGGTTATAATCTTGGACGATTTAAACAGTTGTAACCATGCGAAAGAACAGCCTTAGGATACTTGCCGGTCTATTGACAGGACACCGTAGACTAAGAAGTCACCTAACTAAACTAGGTATATATAGTAGCGATCTGTGCAGGTTTTGTGAAAGAGATGAGGAATCCTCGCTTCACATCCTAGCAGAATGTGTCGCCTTAACTAGAAGAATGTTTTGAATTGCAGAGACATAGAAGACCTCAGCCCAACAAATATCCTCACATTCGTGCGGGAGCTGGGGCTGATGGAAGAGCTATGGGCTCAGAAGGGAGCACAATAGATCAAATAGATAGCGGTACAATTTAAAATTTTTGACAATTTTATTATATACTTTTATCATTGCTTAATTTAAGAGCATATTTTATTTTCAGTTTTGGAAGTTAGGTATTTAATTAACTTATTAATATTTTAACGCGATAGTTTTCGATTTATGACAAGCACAATAGCTCTGCACGACTCAAGTTATCGACCGAGTAGCTGCTTGTGTATAGAATAATAATAATAATAATAATAATAATAATAGTAATAGTAATAGTAATAGTAATAATAATAATAATAATAATAATAATAATAATAATAATAATAGTAATAATAATAATAATAATAATAATAATAATAATAATAATAATAATAATAATAATAATAATAATAATAATAATAATAATAATAATAATAATAATAATAAGAAAGAAAAATAATAATAATAGTAATAATAATATGTATACATAAGAGCATTGAATAGTCAAATTATAAGCACATTGGACTTTGCGGTCAATACAATGCCATATTTGGCCGGTTGTGATACCATGTTGAATTTCAGTTTTCTTCCGGTCCTTGTCTCAGGAGATTCTTCCTGATCGTCTCCTTTACAGATTCTGCAGAAGTCGTTGTAGTCGTTGTAACCAGTAAGCACGAACACAGCAACATATTTATTTTTATAAGCGCAAGTTGGAATCGATTGATATTGCGCTACAGAGTCTAGATGTATTGTGGCCGGTGTCTGTGATAAGTTCGGTTGATTCGGTTCGAATTAAGTTAAACTTGGAACTACTAAGTAAAACGGAAGCCGCATTTAAGCTTGCTCATTACAGTCTGGAACGTCTTGACTACGTCGAAATAGGCAGTGAGTTAAGCAGAAACTTTCAGAGGCTGTTTGTAGCAGTGGCATTTCGTTTGAAAAGACAGATTTAAATGTTCGAATCGCATCCCTTATCATCAACATGTTGAGCATGTTGACTCGGCAGCTGAGCGGTCATATATATTGATCGCTCTCATCGACCGCGCTTACCAGAGCTCAAGCTGTCTACGTGTTTTGGGGATTACACGGAATATGCTAAACTTCATATCCATGCTTAACTCAATTATTGACAAAGACACTGAGCTTAGCGACATCGAAAAGCTTCAGTACTTGCGGTCGTGTTTATCGGGTTCAGCTTTAGACTCAGTTCGCTAGAAATATTAAGTGCAAATTATCGAGCGGCTTTGGACATTTTAAGCAAGCGCTTTAGCAATAAGCGATTAGTTTTCCAATCGCATATCAAGGAGATTATTCGGTACAAGAAGATGGATTCGACTTCAGCAGGGAAGCTCGAGAGTTTTCAGATAAAGTCAATTCGCATATACGCGCGCTTGAGTCATTTGGAAGCGCCCAGTAAATATCTGGCTGCATGCCTAATTCGCCTCATTATAATTAAAATCACTTGTTTTTGCAGCAAATAAAGTTGACAATACAAGTGAATTAGGTGACGCAAATGTATGTGTAGCAAATTCGCTTATATGGCAACAACCTATTTCTACCATTGACAATATGAAAATGTTATGTAACAGAATATTTAACATATGCAAGTGTTGTTAATTTTGATGTATTGCTGTTTGTCTTGCAGATTGGTCACTTTGAATCAAACGATTTTATAGAGCGGGTCATATTTTGCGATCTTCAAATTATATACTTTTTATCTTTTATAAAAAAAATAATAATATATGAATAATATTTGAAAATAATTTTTAATTCGCGAGTGAATACAGTGAGTGAGTAGAAGGGATTTTTGTACAACATACATACGTACAAAACAAAAATAATAAAATGAAATACTCACTTGAGTATTCGCTTTAGAAAGTATTTTTCAAGACAATTTACAATTTTTGAGAATTTTATTATATACTTTTATCATTGCTTAATTTAAGAACATATTTTATTTTCAGTTCTGGAAGTTAGATATTTAATTTTTTTAATTTTTTAATGCAATAGTTTTCGATTTATCTTATGCACAATAGCTCTGCACGACTCAAGTTATCGACCGAGTAGCTGCTTGTGTTACATTTTACACTATTCAAGAGAAATAATAATAATAATAATAATAATAAAAATAATAATAATAATAATAATAATAAAAATAATAATAATAATAATAATAATAATAATAATAATAATAATAATAATAATAATCATAATATATATTTAAAAATTTTAGATATACATATTAATTATTATTAATTAAAAGTATATAATTTATATTTACATATATTATATAACATTCTATTTAAAATCGATACATATAAAAAAATATATATATATTATATATATATACATGTATATGTATTCATTTATATATACACAATTATTCTTATTAAGACAAAATATATTCAAATAGTTTGTATTAGTGATTAATTAGTACATATAAAGATTTGCTTCAATTATAATTATATGTATGCACATATGTACAATAATGTAAAATCTTGTGTTGTACTTTTTATTGTATGAAATTAATTTTAATAGTAGACGCGTTGCGGCGTTTGGATGGAGTGCGTGTGGATTTATATGTACAAAAAAGCATTGAATAGTCAAATTATAAACACATTGGACTTTGCGGTCTATATAAGGCCGACACTCGTATGCCATATTTGGCCGGTTGTGATACCATGTTGAATTTCAGTTTTCTTCCAGTCCTCACGTCAGGAGATTCTCCCTCATCCTCTTCTTTACAGATTCTGCAGAAGTCGTTGCAGTTGTTCTAACCAGTAAGCACGAACACAACAATTTCGGTCGATTTATAATGCGCTACAGAGTCTAGACGTGTCTGTGATAAGTTCGGTTGACTCGGTTCAAATTAAGTTAAACTTGGAACTACTAAACAAAACGGAAGCCTCGCTTAACCTTGCTCGTCCTGGTCTAAAGAACTTGTGGCATGGTTCGGATGGGGCTGAGGCCACCAGGCGGGTCGCGGTTTGCGGATAGCGAATGGCCTCCCCCCGGCGAGTTTTGCTGCGAATAATACGAGATTCCTCGTAAATAAGCAGTCCCGGACAAACAGCGGGTGCAATATTGTCAATTATACCGACATGGCGCTTGTGTTGCCGCCTTTTAAAGTATAACGTCCTACAGCCCCCTATCTCCCCACATTACTACCTACCCATCCTATCCCCACATCTCACTTCGGGCCAGACTAAGGCGTTATCCGAACCGTGCCGAGAGTCGGCTTGGCTGGGCGAAAAACTAGCCCAGTCTCGAACGGTGGGCTCAGGCAAATGCCGACCGCCTGTTCTAATTTAGCCTTAACCGGGTAACGCGGATCTCTGCCCGGGCGGACACATACTTTTCCGCAGCTCGTGGAACACGTGAAGAATTCAGAAAGCAGTAAAGTACCACAGGATCTCCCTGCGGAGTATGCCGCAAGACATTTGAAGGGTCGAGCCCCAGACGGGGAAAGACCCTCTCGGTTCTTTGGACGCGATTTGGAACTTGGAACTTTTTAGGCAAGCTGGTATCTAAAGATAGTCCTTAAGTGGGTATATACAGCTATCTATAGATCTGTATCGGGATATATGTATTTTTTTCTTACATATTCGGATTTGGGATACGCTTGCGGACTTAAATTCATACGATTGTTTCAACTGTAAAAGTTGATTTTTAAATGGTAAATACTAATAAAAGATAAACAAAACACACGATACAAAAGCACTGAACTTCAATTACCATATCATGGAAATTATTTTTTAAATAGGTTCTCTCAACTCTACTGAGAGTTAAGTGTACTATTGACTGTGCGTGTGTGTGTAACATTGTGTGAGTGTTGCGGGCTAAGCGGATTATGATGCGGCTAAGTGACACAAGAGCAAGCTATCAAATACCAAAATCATAATTAGTTGCATGCCGCGCAATCCATCCACATAGAGAAAAGCAAATGCAGCTCAATGCAAAACATTTGAATCTAGACTAAAGAATATTTCAGTCTAAAAAAGAATCAAGATGAACAATCTCAAAATATGAAATGGATTCTTGAAGACGAAAACATGCATGATTTCTAGATGAACGAACTGAATGTAGTAGAATAAATTCTGATCACTTAGGATTATTGTAGCCCTGTTCTCTTCTGAAATGTTTTGTACGTGAATTAAGAAACAATATGTATTCAGCAGCACTCACCACTTGCCTTAGCAGCTACAGCAGCTACACATCCTCTACATGCCCACATTCCACTGCTGGGCAACTGAATTGTCGCTAAGTTTCATTTGTGTCGAGTACTCTCAATAAACTCTAACGAAACTATTTCTATTCGAGAACTAAATATAACACAAAGCAGCTAAAAGAAAGACCACAAAGTAATCGAATTAGAATTACAACAAGCAACAAGCAACAAGCAACAAACGGAAACTAAAGGCAATTTTTGATGCAATTAAGTGAAGACGGTTATAATAAACGATAGACTGGAATACTTTAGTTCTTCTGCATAAGTATTAAACATTAATAACTTTATCAATTTGCATTAATTTCATCATATTCTTTTATATAAAAGTATAAGAAAAAGAAAATACAAAGAAATTGGTTTGGCCAATAAGTGGAAAAGTCGAAAACCAAACTGAAACAAGTAAATTGAATTTGAGGCGGAGATGTGCTAGGAAAAGAGAGTGTTTGTGTGGTGTTTGTGGGGTGTGTGTAAAGTGAGGACAAAGAGAGAGTGCAGAGGAACAATAAGTGAATTAGTGCCGCAAAAACTAAAACTTACAACTGAAACTAAAAACTCAGCAAAATTAACAGGAACACTATCTATTACTAAAAAAAATGAAATGCCTTGTAAAATTTCAAACACTTATGCCACATTTCATTTATTTTCTTTTTAATAATTATATAACGTAAAAGAATCATGATGAGTAATTAATGCAAATTATAAGTTTTAGTTATACCTTATATAATGTGTACTGTATACTTTATGCAGAAGAACAAAGTAGGACATTTAATAACCGCTTTTGCAATTGCATCAAAGTACCTGTACTTTGCTTGAACATTTGTTATTGTAATTCTAATTCTAAAAACTGCAGTGTACTGACTGCTTGCAATGTTCTATTCAATTCTCGAATAGAAATAGTTTAGTTCTGGATTTATTGAGAGTACTCGACACAAATATGAAACACCAACTCACTTGCACATGCTGAAATTGGTGAGAGACCTAATGAAGCAGCTCAATAGTTGCTGTCTATCGAATACATATTGTACGTACAAATACAAAACATTTCAGAGAACAGAACGTCACATTCTCGTTCTAGAAATCAGACAATATTTTCGTCTTTTAGAAACCATTTTCATATTTCGAGATTGTTCATCTTGATTCTTTGAACTGAAACTGAAGTCTAAACTCAATGTTTTGCATTGAGCTTGAACATTCTTCTATATGTGGATGCACTAATTATGATTTTGGTATTTGGAGATAGATTTTGTGTCACTTAAACACTCTAATACACTCACACATATGTTTTTTAACTTCTAGCAGTTGAGAAAACCTATTTAAAAAATAATTTCCATAATATAGTAATTGAAAATTCCAGTGCTTTTACGTTATGTGTTGTGTTTACATTTTTTATTAGTAATTTTACCATTCAAAAATCAACTTCGCAAATATCCAAATCCAAATATGTAAGAAAAAAATATATATCCCGATACAGATCTATAGATATAACCCACTTAAATATCTTTGATGAGTTGCTAAAAGTTCCAAGTTCCAATCGCGTCAAAAGAACCGAGAGGGTCTTTCCGTCTGGGGCTCGACCTTCTAAATGTGCCTGGCGACACTACTCGCGGATCCTGCAGACGCTACATTGCCTGAATTCTTCACGTGTTCCCACCAGCTGCGGAAAAGTGCCGGGCGAAATCCGCGTTACCCGGGTAAGGCTAAATTAGAACAGGCGGTCGACATTTTGCCCTGAGCCCACCGTTCGAGACCGGCTAGTTTTCACCCAGCCAAGCCGACTCTCGGCACAGTTCGAATAACGCCTGAGTCCGGCCCGGGTGGGGATAGCACGGGTAGGTGGAAAGAATGTGGGAGATTATGGGGAAGGCTAGGACTAAAGCCACAACACAAGCGCCATGTCGGTACAATTGACAATATTCACCCGCTGTTTGTCCAGGACTGCTTATTTTCTCATATTATTCGCAGCAAAACTCGCCAGGGGAGGCCATTCGCTATCCGCAAACCGCGACCCGCCTGGTGGCCTCAGCCCCATCCGAACCATCCCACAAGTTCTTTAGACCAGGACGAGCAAGGTTAAGCGGCTTCCGTTTTGTTTGTAGTTCCAGGATTTAACTTAATTTGAACCGAGTCAGCAGACTTATCACAGACACGTCTAGACTCTGTAGCGCATTATAAATCGACCGAAATTGTTGTGTTCGTGCTTACTGGTTAGAACAACTGCAACGACTTCTGCAGAATCTGTAAAGAAGAGGATGAGGGAGAATCTCTGACGTGAGGACTGGAAGAAAACTGAAATTCAACATGGTATCACAACCGGCCAAATATGGCACTTACGAGTGTCGAGCCTTATATAGACCTCCAAATTGTATGTGCTTATAATTTGACTATTCAATGCTTTTTGTACATGCATAAATCCACACGCACTCCATCCAAACGCCGCAACGCGTCTACTATTAAAATTAATTTCATATCAATAAGAAAGCACAACACGAGATTTTTACATTATTGTACATATGTGCATACATATAATTATAATTGAAGCAAATCTTTATATGTACTAATTAATCACTGACACAAACTATTTGAATATATTTTGTCTTAATAAGAATAATTGTGTATATATAAATGAATACATATACATTTTATGTATATATATATAATATATATATATTTTTTTATATGTATCGATTTTAAATAGATGTTATATAATATATGTAAATATAAATTATATAGCTTTTGATGTAATAATAGTGATATGTATATCTAAGATTTTTGATATATTATGATTATGATTATTATTATTATTATTATTATTATTATTATTATTACTATTATTATTTTTATTATTATTATTATTATTATTATTTTTATTATTATTATTATTATTATTATTTCTCTTGAACAGTGTAAAATGTAACGACAAGCAGCTACTCGTGTCGATAACTCTGAGTCGTGCAGAGGCTGTTGTGCATGAGATGAATCGAGAAACTATTGCATTAAAAATTAAAAAATTAAATATCTAACTTCCAGAACTGAAAATAAAATATGTTCTTAAATTAAGCAATGATAAAAGTATATAATAAAATTCTCAAAAATTGTAAATTGTCTTGAAAAATACTTCTAAAGCGAATACTCAAGTGAGTATTTCATTTTATTATTTTTGTTTTGTACGTATGTATGTTGTACAAAAATCCCTTCTACTCACTCACTGTATTCACTCGCGAATTAAAAATTATTTTCAAATATTATTCATATATTATTATTTTTTTATAAAAGATAAAAAGTATATAATTTGAAGATCGCAAAATATGACCCGCTCTATAAAATCGTTTGATTCAAAGTGACCAATCTGCAAGACAAACAGCAATACATCAAAATTAACAACACTTGCATATGTTAAATATTCTGTTACATAACATTTTCATATTGTCAATGGTAGAAATAGGTTGTTGCCATATAAGCGAATTTGCTACACAATACATTTGCGTCACCTAATTCACTTGTATTGTCAACTTTATTTGCTGCAAAAACAAGTGATTTTAATTATAATGAGGCGAATTAGGCATGCAGCCAGATATTTACTGGGCGCTTCCAAATGACTCAAGCGCGCGTATATGCGAATTGACTTTATCTGAAAACTCTCGAAGCTTCCCTGCTGAAGTCGAATCCATCTTCTTGTACCGAATAATCTCCTTGATATACGATTGGAAAACTAATCGCTTATTGCTAAAGCGCTTGCTTAAAATGTCCAAAGCCGCTCGATAATTTGCACTTAATATTTCTAGCGAACTGAGTCTAAAGCTGAACCCGATAAACACGACCGCAAGTACTGAAGCTTTTCGATGTCGCTAAGCTCAGTGTCTTTGTCAATAATTGAGTTAAGCATGGATATGAAGTTTACATATTCCGTGTAATCCCCAAAACACGTAGACAGCTTGAGCTCTGGTAAGCGCGGTCGATGAGAGCGATCAATATATATGACCGCTCAGCTGCCGAGTCAACATGCTCAACATGTTGATGATAAGGGATGCGATTCGAACATTTAAATCTGTCTTTTCAAACGAAATGCCACTGCTACAAACAGCCTCTGAAAGTTTCTGCTTAACTCACTGCCTATTTCGACGTAGTCAAGACGTTCCAGACTGTAATGAGCAAGCTTAAATGCGGCTTCCGTTTTACTTAGTAGTTCCAAGTTTAACTTAATTCGAACCGAATCAGCCGAACTTATCACAGACACCGGCCACAATACATCTAGACTCTGTAGCGCAATATCAATCGATTCCAACTTGCGCTTATAAAAATAAATATGTTGCTGTGTTCGTGCTTACTGGTTACAACGACTACAACGACTTCTGCAGAATCTGTAAAGGAGACGATCAGGAAGAATCTCCTGAGACAAGGACCGGAAGAAAACTGAAATTCAACATGGTATCACAACCGGCCAAATATGGCATTGTATTGACCGCAAAGTCCAATGTGCTTATAATTTGACTATTCAATGCTCTTATGTATACATATTATTATTACTATTATTATTATTTTTCTTCTTATTATTATTATTATTATTATTATTATTATTATTATTATTATTATTATTATTATTATTATTATTATTATTATTATTATTATTATTATTATTATTATTACTATTATTATTATTATTATTATTATTATTATTATTATTATTATTATTACTATTACTATTACTATTACTATTATTATTATTATTATTATTATTATTATTCTATACACAAGCAGCTACTCGGTCGATAACTTGAGTCGTGCAGAGCTATTGTGCTTGTCATAAATCGAAAACTATCGCGTTAAAATATTAATAAGTTAATTAAATACCTAACTTCCAAAACTGAAAATAAAATATGCTCTTAAATTAAGCAATGATAAAAGTATATAATAAAATTGTCAAAAATTTTAAATTGTACCGCTATCTATTTGATCTATTGTGCCCCCTTCTGAGCCCATAGCTCTTCCATCAGCCCCAGCTCCCGCACGAATGTGAGGATATTTGTTGGGCTGAGGTCTTCTATGTCTCTGCAATTCAAAACATTCTTCTAGTTAAGGCGACACATTCTGCTAGGATGTGAAGCGAGGATTCCTCATCTCTTTCACAAAACCTGCACAGATCGCTACTATATATACCTAGTTTAGTTAGGTGACTTCTTAGTCTACGGTGTCCTGTCAATAGACCGGCAAGTATCCTAAGGCTGTTCTTTCGCATGGTTACAACTGTTTAAATCGTCCAAGATTATAACCACCTAGGAGACATCTGGCTTGTCGGAGTCCTACTGCATCTGACCAGCTCTGTTGCCGTCTCTGTCTCTCCGCGTTTCTAATTTTCAGTCGTATAGTGTGTCTCCCTATGCCACAATATGGTTCTGGTCCTGTTAGGGGCCTTTCTGCCCCATTCTTGCTTACTTATCAGTCGCCTCATTTCCCGCTGTGTCCCTGTGGCCTGGGACCCATCGCCGGGTAAGCATGTTGTGTGTCCCGAGTAGGTATAGCTTTGAACGAACCTCATGGACATTCGGTGTTATCGTAGTCTCCATTTAGCGCTCAATGTTGCTTGACTATCGGATAGGATGGATCTATCCGTATTCCGATAGTTACGTTTTAGGTTGAAGTCCGCACATCTCCCTATCGCACACACCTCAGCCTGAAATATGCTGTGTGCGTTTCCAGAGATTCATTCATCTAATCTTGTAGTCCACCAGCTTTTCCAACGTTTTCAGTAAAAACGATGTTATGCTGATGGGTCTGCAGGACTTTGGGCTGGTAATTCCCTGCCTTGGGGATGAAGACTACCCTAGCTCTCCTCCATAAGACCGGTATGTGTGTATGTATGTATGTAAGCTAATCACTAGTACTTTCCTAATACGGGAGAGGAGTATTTTCTGCCCCGTTTGAAGGAATGCTGTCGATATTCCGTACATTCCAGGGGACTTATAGGACTGGAATGTACCAATTGCCCAATTAAGTCTCTCCCTTGTGACTGTCAACTTGGCGCATGCCCAATCGTCAGTCGACGGCCTGTATTTGCTCTCCCTTTCGATAGCCTCTTCCTGCAGCGGTGTGCTGCCTGGAAAATGCGTCTCGAAAAATAGTAGTAGTTTCTGCAGATTATTGCTCGTAAAGGAGTTATCCACACACTTCAGAACTAAGTTTGCTTCAGGCGCTTGTTTCGCCAGTGCTCTATGGAGCCTTTGCAATTCTTCCGTTTGGCCTTTCTTATCTCCCTATTATAGGAGGGGTCAGGCTTTCACGGTACTGCTCTCATATTCCGTCTCGCTTTGCTTTGTTGAAGAGGCGACGTGTGCTGACCCGCAGCCTTTCTAAGTTGTCGTTCCACCATGGGACATCTTTTTCCATGTGCTTTTGCCCTACCGGGCAATTATCCTCTAATGCATTAGGTAGCCCTGCCCAGCTCAAGCGCCGAGCGACCTTAGCACGGTGGATGTTTACCTGAGCCAGCGCTGTGTCGGTGACTCTGGCCATCTACAGCTGGGGAGGCTCCAGCTGACACGGTGTTTGGGGCCTGGAGTTGCCACCGTCACCACTGCACGTCATGTCGACGTCAGCTGCTGCTGCATCTTGCAGATCCTCCGCCACCTCCTGTGAGGATATCTTCATCTACCATCATCTCTATTTTGCAGAGCGTTATGTCCTCCGACAAGTCGGTGGGCCGCGCAGCGCAACTGCTCTGAACTGTGGGAGTCGTGTCTTCTGTGGTTGCAGTGTCCACATTGACAGCCTCCCTGCCACTTGAGTCAGGCTGAGGATTTGCTCCAGTTCTCCTTTTCAACCACTTACGAGGATAGACCCGTAGCGGAAGGAGATTTAGTGCCCCTTCTCCCATGTGTCGGTCTCGATCCTGTTCTGGTTCCTCAGCAGAACCAACTGGGAGTAGCACTCTTGACCTCCGGACACACCCTCTTGGGCTTCGCCACCGGTGGAGTGAGTGTGCTGCTGCGCCTCTTGGGAGCTGGCGCCGGTGCTATAGCCACTTTTCTGGGCTCTGTGGCCTTTTTCAGGGCTGCATCAGGAGTGAGCCCCTATCGGAGGTACTGAAGGTACCATTTGACCCACCAACGGCAAAGATTCCTCCGGTTCGGATAATCCCGCCCACCGGGTTAACCCCTCGGTGTCAGGAACTTTTCCTTCCTCTTAGGCGATGTGGGCCTTGCCTCGCGGCGTTCGGTGCTGGGCGTGGTGGTCGGAGTGGTCCAACCATCACTCTCCCATACCTCAAAGCCGGAGTTTGTTGCGCCTGCGGCACTCCCCTGTTTGGTGCTGGAGCAGCACGATGTGGAGGGTGGTCTACCACACGAGTGGGTCTTTCCCCGTCTAGGGCTCGACCCTCAAAATGTCGTGCGAAATGCTCCGCAGGGAGATCCTGCTGTATTTTTGAATTTCTGGAATACATGTATGTGCTGCGGAGAAATGTGTGTCCGCCCGGGCAGAGATCCGCGTTACCCGCATAGCACTAAATTAGAACAGGCGGTCGCCATTTGCCTGAGCCCACTGTTCGAGACTGGGCTAGTTTTTCGCCCAGCCAAGCCGACTCTCGGCACGGTTCGGGTAACGCCTTAGTCCGGCCCGGAGTGAGATGTGGGGGATAGGATGGGGTAGGTATTAGTGAGGGGAGATAGGGGGCGCCTTGTTAGTGCGGTTGACAATATCGCACCCACTGTTTGTTCGGGACTGCTTATTTACGAGGAATCTCGTACTATTCGCAGCTAACATCGCCATTTACTTTCCGCAACCCGCGACCCATCTGGTGGCCTCAGCTCAGCCCCATCCGAACCATCCCACAAGTTCTTCAGACCAGGTACTCCACTGATAAATATATGGACTTTTATGATTAGCATATCAGTGAGCATGGCCTTTAAAGGAGTTTACCAAAAATATGCTGAAGGTAGTAGACCAAAAAAAATTGTTGTAATCTACTTTCCAAGTTTGATAGCTGCTGCTCTTAAAATCGGGGAGATATAGTTTTTTTTTATAGTTTTTGGAGCGGGAGTGGGCGTGATCCAAAAATTTTTTTCCGGATTTTGGAAAGGTGCTACTAGCAATATACCTTTCGAATGGTGAATCTAGCTTTCAAATTGTGTGAGATACTATATGGTCTTATCGGTTTACACTAACATATGTATCAGTTTATTGAGTCAGAGTGGGTGGCTATCCAATTTTTTATCGATGTCTTGGCGGTTACCAGTACCAAATTTGGTGAATCTAGCTTACAAATTGTGCAAGACATGTGCATTTCAGATTTCTATGGCCGACGTTCCTGGGGCCGGAGGGTGTGAGCGTGATCTGAAAATTTATATGCCGATCCTTGGCGGAGGTTATCAGCAATGTACCTTCCAAGTTTGGTCACTATATCTTTAGAATTTGGGAGATAAGCGGACCTGTCGATTTATACCTTCCAAAATATCGGCCTTGACGATTATGGGCGTTGGTGGCCATAAAAATTTATTACCGGTTCTTAAAGGCAGCTGCTAGTAATATACATATCAAATTTTACCGACTTTAATTCAAAAAATGGGGAAGATATCGCCATTTAAAATGTTTAGTGGCGGGATAGCTGTTGTGGGTGTCCGTGTCCTTAAAATTGTGACACCTTCGGGACCAGAGTATAAAAAGATTATTGTAATAAAATTTAGTTTTGAAAATGGATTAGAATCTAAACAATTATACTAGCTGATATTTAAACATATCGGATGGTCAATTTAAATGATATATATATATATATATATATGTATATATTGCTATAGCCTCATCTATTCATCAACATAATATTGGGGCCTCGATTGGAGCATAACAACAAAGGTAAAGAAGTGAGTAAAGTAAATGCCTATTAGATATGTAAATTACCTAAATATTTAAGTATACATAGACAAAGTTATTAAATTCAGAGAGTATATGTATGTTTGAAAATGTATGCCTAGGGCAGACTACTTCTGTTATGTAATTTTTTTTATAATTAAGTTAATATATATGTCTTTTCATAAATAATTGTATAATTGTAATATATAAATAAGAGCATTAACATAAACGTTCACGTCCCTTGACAGATTAAAGTAATTGAAACAAAACCTCTCATAATGTAATGAAATGATATTTTAACCTCCACGGAAACTTTAATTTGATGATGTGGAAGAAAATATTTGCAATGGTCAATATCCAGAGTGTCGACAAGCGACATGTGCTTTAGGTTCAGATACTCCTGCATAAGTGCAGAGTATTGCCGCTTAAGCCTTGAGCGGCGTTCGAGCTGGCGCTCAAGATTAATAAATCGACGATATGCTTGTGTGTAGGAATCCCCAAACTCGATCGAAGAAAGATTAAGTGGCAAGTTAACAGAATACTCGCCTGAAGATTAACGAGTAGAAGCCTTCACGAAATACTGCTCGCACTCCACTTCCTTCTAAGTGCCTGATGCAGCTGTTAACCTCCCAAAATCGTCGAGCAAGCTCATCCAGTTGATCATCAACAATGGAGACGTCATCCAATACGGAATTTGAGACCAGCAATGAAGTTTGGCTCAAAAGTTGACCTCCACCTGTGACTATCCAGCCAAGGCGAGTCTTTTGTAACAAAGGTAGCCCAGGCACGAGCCTGATCTGACCAACTGTGCGTTGTAAGTTGTAGAATCTTCTGGCTCCTATCAGCAAATCCACAAGTCGATGTTTGTAAAATGCGGGGTCAGCCAGTCGTATGTTGGTTGGCATGTTTCAAATTTTCATGTGAATTGCAACGCAAAGCTAACTGTCCGTAGTGGTGGGTGAGACCAAAGCTGTAAGTGAATTGGCATAATCCGATATTTGAGACTTGAAGGAAATTTCCACCCTATGACCTTTAGTCCGAAAATTAGTGTCACCAAAACCGGACACCATAAATGTAAATCGAGTTTATTTTTAACTGCAACTGTTGCGCCAAACGAGACGTGGCCAGATGCAGTTGAGAGCCCGATTCCAGTAATGCTCTGCATGTAAGAAATAGGCCCGAACGACTTTTCACTAGAATGGGAGCCGTGGCTAGTAGCCCCACTTCTGATGATCCATCGTGTACAGCAAGAGAAGCAGAAGCCGATGGTAACATGAAAGACGAAGACGCTACGATAGCAGAGTCAGGTGGTGCATTGGCGGGCTGCTAGGAGAGGCTGTCATCAGAGTGCAGCAGAGTTTGATACCTATTGCCGCAGATAGCACAATGACCACTGCTGCATGCACGAGAATGGTGTCCAAACTTTAAACAATTAAAGCAAAAAGCCAACAAATTTCCAAATCTGGTGCATGCATAAATATTATGGATGACACAGTTACAAAATGGTCACGAAGAATTGATAGATTGAGATGCCACAAAATCTCGTCTACTGGTGTTATATAATAATTATTTCGGCCACGCTCGCTCCGGTCTTCCAAATTCTCTTATATTGTTATATGCGATTGTCCACCACATATTTTGTGTTCCAAAGTTTCTCCACTTTATATAAAACATGATCTGATTTATATCACTCCACACGACAATCACTTGGTCGGCTGTAGTTGTAATTATATACCGCCACATCCAGGGCTGCAGTGATTAGAATATTTCTATGCCAAATCACTGTTCCGACTCTTCATAGTTAATTTAAAAAATAAAATTTTTATATATTTTACTATTTATAGATCATAACTTAATTAAATAAACGTTAATTTAAGTCGCCACATTTAACTATAAGTGGACCGGACAAATTCGAAAAAAGCTTTTAGGCGACATGTATTTCATTTTTATTTTCTGTTATTTTTATTATATTTTTTTCTTCTTGCTCGTTTATCGAATGTATTATCGATAAAGTTTGTATGTGTTTAATATTCCGATTCCACACGTTCATATTCAAAAACATATCGTGAGATTGATAAACAATTCAGTATCGGTATTGCCACTCGAAAAATGTGGTTCCTTACTCTGGATCTACAGACGAAGGGCTCGAAAGCCGAAATGCTGGCGCGATTGAGCTCGGTGAGTGACCGTGGCAGCGTTCCAGAGCAAGATGAGTTAGAAAATGTGGATGCCTCAAGGAAAGATTTTGGAAATGCAACGTGACGAAATCTTCAAGGGCATCGAAACCATCGAAAATTTACGTGGTGAAATAGCTTCAGCGAAAAATGTACATGATCAGCTAAGTTTGCAAGGTGTTAGCATCGGCGCCTATCAGCGGCAGACAGCGGCAACGGAAAACGTGGTGACTTCGGCTACCGGCAAGTTGTCGCTAACGAAAACGATCGTTGTGCAATTCAGCAACCATGCATGAAAGCCATAAGACCGGATAAGCAAAAAATGAGTAGGCAAATCACACAATGATATCCCTACTGAGCTCTCAAGAAATGCATTTTGAGTCATGGTTGTCAAAACAGTTGAGTCGGTATAAGAATATCATATAGTTCCAGTGACAAAATGTCTGCCCACCACAAACATTAGTCCTTCGAGCCGGATTTATCATTAACAATTCCCAGATCGCACCGGTGGATACTCTAACTCCAGAAGCAACAAGTTAAGTACCTTACAAATTGGCATATATAGAGTCCGCTGAACCTCCAAATGATTGGCCAAATTTATCCGATTACCATAAGGTATTGTTGTCCACATTTTGCATCTCGAAACGCCTCCAAAAAATTGTGCAGTGTGAAGTGAAAAATGTTCTTCTCAGCCGCCACATATGTGTAATTTTGCCAGTCATGAGAATTTATTCAAAAATTTTGTGGAGCCAGATTATGGCTGTTTCGCCCGCCTTTTGTAATTTTACTGGACTACTTTTGCCAGAGCCTGCAGATTTAAACTGCTTGAAGTTGTTTATAGCCCATTTTACGTTTTCAAGGTGTAGAAACGATTTAATTTCTGTAAAGTCTTCACCAGTAAAGTGTTACCGCATGGTAAGTGTGTTTTAAGGAGGATATCCAGTGACTCTTTACTGGAGACCAACGATGAGTGATCATCTTTCTATCGATAACCTAGTATGGGGGTGGTTTTCAATATAACTTTTCGAAGCCTTCACAGCTTCTCTGGTTGAATCTATTTCTGTGTCTGGTGGCTTCTTTGAATTTGTGAGACTTCTGCAACTTTGTCGAGGAACACTGAGTTGTTTCAACCATGGAGGTTTTTTCTTATGCTTGGACCTACGGATTGGGCAGGCTGCCTTAAAAGCAATATTGCATGACCTCGTGAAGGTAGCTGTGAGGCTACAGAGATGCTCGAAATTGTTTGGGCCCTCCGAATGCTGTTCCGAGAGAGTACGACTTAATTTCATTTTAACATTTCTGGCTTGCACTCTTTTGATTTAAGAAGCTTACTGGCTCTTGGTGGCTTAATAGAAGCATACGTTTAATGTACCTGTGATCAGGGAAGGAGTGATTCTCGGACACTAGTCATTCCATTATTTTATCACTTAAGGTGTGTGTGGCAAGGGTCAGGTGAATGACCTCTTTACGATTTTTGATGATAAAGGTGGGATAATTTCCGCTTTTACAGACTATAAGGTTAGTATTTAATATGAAGGTTAAGAATGACTCAACCCTCAAGTTAATGTCCGTTCTACGACACTAGGAGTGGTGAGCATTGGCGTCGCAGCCTATGATGAGGTTAATTTTCTGCTTTTCGCAGTCAAGGATGAGAGTTTAGTGATCTCGCCCGGTGGTGGTCCCGTTCTGTCGTGGGTCATATATGTTGATAGTAGCCGTATCGGAGCTGGCTAGAGCGCCATGCCCACTGCTGTGTGGTCGCTGTTGATAAAATGATGGAGCAGCAAAATACTAAGATATTTTTTTGCAACAATTCGGGTTCGTGTTTTACCTTCAGATGGAGCTACAATGAGCTTTTGGTTGTCGCTGCCTAACCCGAAAACCTTGTTTCCAATTACTCAAGGTTCTTGGATTAGGACTACATATACTCCGCCGTTACCCAGACGGAGCAGAAGGGCAGCTGATGCTGCTTTACAGTGCTTCTATATTAGTCGCATTGACTATGAAGATTTAACTACCACCACCGTTATATTGCTATCATCCTCATCCGAAAGCGGAAACTCGTCCTCGTTTAGCTCGTGTCACATGGCCTTTAGGCCCCGAGTCAGCGTCCGCGCATTCGATATGTAACCTAGCTCCAGTTCGTCGTTGTTGGCTGAGTCCCCTCCGGCCGTCGCATTCGACTTATACACCGTGATGGTGACAGAGCTGAAGCTAAAATTCAGCTTACCCTTGGCGTCCTCAGCCAGTGGGAGCGATTCTTTGTTGAGAACCATCACCGCTTCATTCATCTTCCCTTGGGTAACCTCAATCTTAACTCCCCTCCTGTCATGGGTGGGTAGTAACGGGTTGCATTTCTGCAACATCGTGAGCACCTGGTCCGGCTCCTTCAGGATTGCCGGAATCCTAATACGTTGACAGTCGACAGCGGCCGGGATAGACCTCGGCTATGCCCGCTATAGCAGCCTTGTAAAGCTCCACTGAACGGTCATCTTCACAGATTTCGTAGTTCCCTGGAACTAACTGACATGTTAAAATGAAGATTGTGGTCCGAGTTCTTTTGTGACCAATTCAAAGCAGCGGACCACGTTCTTACATTGGATTCTTGAGATTCTTTTGACTTTGTTGCCTCGGTCGAGGACCCCCATAAGAATCATCTCCTTGGCAATTTGCGTGAAAGAAATCTCAGGCTGCACGCTTGTTCGCTAGGCCGGCACAGTAGTTTGGAAGCACTTTTCACTTCCAAGGAGCGGGTGTGGCAGTGTCCATGCCGGCCACACCACCACTGGCTAGACAAGATGGTTCTCTAACCTCTTTTGTCCGGGTTTCGCTTTGTCCAGACTTTAAAGCCGCTGTCGCCGCTGTGCGTTTAGGATTCTTCCCTTCCGGTTTTGGGTAAGTCCCCGAATCATTTGATTGTTGTGCTTGATTTTTTTTTTTTTGTAATCATAATTTTCGCGTGAGTTGCGGAGAAAGTACTAGGAACCTTCTCTAATAATTATTTCGGCCACGCCCGCTCCGGTCTTCCAAATTCTCTTATATTGATATATGCGATTGTTCACCACATATTTTGTGTTCCAAAGTTTCTCCACTTTATAAAAAAAGAAGCGAATTTATATCACTCGGCATGACAATTACATAGCCGGCTGTAGTTGTAATTATATACCGCCACATCCAGGTCTGTAGTGATAAAAATATTTTTATGCCAGATCACTGTTCCGACTATTTATAGTTAATTTAAAAAAATAAAATTTTTATATATATATGTTACCATTTATAGATCATAACTTAATTAAATAAACGTTAATTTAAGTCGCCACATTTAACTATAAGTGGACCGGACAAATTCGAAAAAAGCTTTTAGGCGACATGTATTTTATTTTTATTTTCTGTAATTTTTATTATATTTTTTTCTTCTTGCTCGTTTATCGAATGTATAATCGATAAAGTTTGTATGTGTTTAGTATTCCGATTCTACACGTTCGTATTCAAAAACATATAGTGACATTGAAAACTGAATTCTTACTTTTAGCAGGCCTCTTGTATGTTGTTCTAAGATTGTAACATAACATCTGTAACCTAACCCGCAAATATGTGCTTAACATTGATATCGATGTCGACCGATATCAACGGCGTGATTACAAAATTGAAGAAGAAGAGAGAGTCGTTGTGAATAAAGAAAAGTGAACTGAAGTGTTTAAGAGAGAGAACGATATTTTAGTTTTGCCTGCCACAAAGTGGGATAAAAAATTCGGTATCGGTATTGCCACTCGAAAAAATTAGTTGCTTACTATGGGTCTACAAACGAAGGGCTCGAAAGCCGAAATGTTGGCGCGACTGAACTCGGTGAGTGACCGTGACAGCGTTCCAGAGGAAGATGAGTTAGAAATTGAGGAGCGATTGAGCAGCATACTAATGTCTCAAGAAACGATTTTGGAAATGCAACGACGATTCAGCGAAAAATTTAGACGAGCAGCCATTTTTGCAAGGCGTCAGCATCGGCGCCTATCAGTGGCAGACAGTTGAAAATAACGGCGAATGTACAGAGGAAGCGGACAATGGCAACAAGTCATTCATGTCTTTTGATGTTGTAGTACCCGGTCGCAAATTGCTATCTTAGCTGCCGAGCTGATACTAGAAGAGGGCTTATGATATTGTGGCACACATCAGTCACATCATTTCGCTTTGCATGCGTTGACGTTTTGAAGCCACTATTGTAAGCTGTGACGTCAGCGTAATGCACTATTGGAAAGTGTGCAAATGTGACCACTCTTTCATTACATTCCTGATTTATTCTTGAATGAGGCTAAATTCCTTTGAGTATGCACGTTTTTTGTTATTTTGTAATAACTCAAGGAGAAGGTTTTCACTTTCTTTAACTTCAAGCATTGTTTTTGACATCCTTTGCATTGGATAGCCGGATGTTGAGCTGTGTGGATTAAGCGCTTCCGCCAATGCGATTTTCAAGCGTTGAGCGATTTGCGTAGAAAGTCACGGTTGCCGATGGACCGGGTGTTCCGTGAGTCCAATCCTCCCTAAGGAGGAAGTATGTGCTAAAGGATGTTTGGAGTGGTACTACTGGCGCACAGTAGTCCGTGTTGGAAGAAATCGTTGTTTCCCACCAGAGACATGACCCATGTTCAGAGTGACCCATGCTGCAGATTCTCTGTCTTATGGCCGTGAGTGTTGCCTGTCACTTCTGATTTCAGACATAGAGTGTCTAAGATGGGGTCGAGTGTTTCCTTTGGTGTGGCTTCGAAGAGCATCTGAGATGCATAGTTCGTTGAACCTTGTTAAGCTATTTTTGAGTGGTTTTCCTTTTCAGACAAGACCAGGATATTATAACTCCATATAAGAGGATGGGTCTAATAATTGGTAGGTACATCGACCAGACAATATTAGGGGACATACCCCACTTAAGCCCAATGGACTCCCTACAAGAATAAAATGAGACAGTAGCTTTCTTTAGGCGTAACTGGGTAATGAGATTCCGGTCTAATTTCCTGTCCAGTATCAGCCCCAAAAAGTTTGTGTTGTTTAGTCTGGAGGGACTTGAGTAGAATTTTATACTTCCTTGAGAAGAAAACTAGCTCTGTGTTGGTAGTGTTTACACTTAACCCACAGTTATTTGCCCAGTATGACTTTTACTTGTCATTACATTACATAGAGTTTGGGGATATTTTCCTCTGAAGATAACCCCAACGTCATCCGCATGAGCGACAATCTGACAGCCGCCCTCCATGTCCCGCAGCTGTCCATTGGCCAATATGTTCCATAAGAGGGGTGACCATGAGAGTGTTGACGATCGAAGCGTAGATTTCACAATTCTGCAAGTGAGCAATTGATTGATCCGTCCAACTAAACCGGCCACAAACGCCGGGTCCAGCAGTGCTTGTTGAAGGCACCCTCGATTTCTAGGAAAGCTAATAAGGTATACTTCTTAGTGTATAAGGATGTTTCTATAGCTTTGAGTGCGGAATGGAATGGGGCAGTATCCACAGATCTGCCTTTCCTATAGATATGCTAGGACCCAGAGGTAAGGGGCTAGGTCTATGGAACTATTAAGGTGTAGACTAACGAGTCGCTCTGGAATGATAGGTCCAAAATCCTTTGCGCTGGTGTGGCTTGCCAGCTTTGGGTATAAAAGTTATTTATTATGGCTGTTGCGCCGGCTTTTTGGATGAAGCATTTTATTGCCAAATTTAAGTTTTCTTTGCTAAGAAGGGTTTCATATATAGATAAATTCGAATGGAGGTGGTTTAGGATAGAATTTTCCTCAGCCTTGCGGCTTTATTGGTAGATCTCTATGAAGAAGTCTCTCCATGCCTCCTCTTAGTCCGCCTGATACCTTTTTTTATATTCCACCACATTGAGACCATGTAAGGTCGTCATTCTGCGTTGAAGGGGGACCAACATCGTTGTAGCCAAAGAACAGATATTAATCTGTCTGCTTTTATTGGGATCTAGGCTTTCAACTGATTCCCCTCTTTCCATAGGATTGTCTACTGGATGCTTGTGAGTGGGTTCATTAAATAGTGGATCCACAAAATTGTCTTTTTCATAGTATATTGAAACGATTCTTCCTATTAGACATTTTAGGACTGTCGTTATCGTCTTTCAATGGTACTAGTGCCCCTAGTTTAATGTCTGCTAACGCTGTAGCTGTTGTATGTACTCATGGGACCACTGTGTCTTGAACTTTAAAACTGCTTGGCATTGTTATCCTAGCGTTTTTGGTTGCTCAGGTGGCTCACTGTCGGCTTGTGCGGTTATCGGTTCGCTGTGTTCGGTACGCGCCGCAGCTCTTCTTTATACCAATTTTGTAGTTGATTTTAAATAGTTCACAATAATCATCGCCAGAGTTGAATAGTGCGGCTTGTGCCCCATCTGTCCCATTAATTTCGGTCTTATTTTAGTGCACTTGACACAGTTTTGCACAATGTTCCCCGCCATGCTTTTTCATTTTAGAATCTTGAATTATTGGGTTTATATGTTGTTCTTATCAATTTGTCATTGTAGGGCAAGATACTTGGTATCGAAACAGACTTGCTGCTTCTAGTCTCCTACACGTAAGACTCCATCCTAATCAAAAAAAGATGTTAAAGACTTAATTGCATTGTCTCTTTGCGGCTACTTTTGGCTTGTAATTTGTATAATGTCGTGCCTAAAATCATTTTGTTGTATGCTGCAGAAAATAATTTTCTTGACTTCTGATAGTTTATTGTCCAGTCAGCTTGTTTTAGGAGCATCATTTCTTTTCGGAAGCGCATCATATAAGCTATGATTCTAACTAGATGCTGAAAAAATTAGTTTGCTTAATTTTATAAATAATATCATCCTCCTTGGTGGGCCAGTAAACCTCATGATGTCTTTTGTGAATTTAGCAGCATCCATTCCTCTCGACAGCATGTCAGACGCATTGTTCAGTTTTTCAGCTCCTCCCTTTATAGTTTTCATTCCTCTTTAAGATTAACTAAAAGGTCTTATTTATACACAAATCACTCATCTTATAGGTATTGCATAAATAGTTTCGCCTTCATAACCCCTGTTCAAAATATTGGATTTTGCACCTATCGGTCCTGCCGGCAATCTCGCCCGATGATGAATAAACCATGTTGTGGGAACCGGATTCCCAATGCACTCTGTATGATGGCAATGTTATTGTCATCTCGTCGGATAACGAGAGCTAAGAAATTGAGGCGCTAAACAACTGTGATGGAGGCGAGACACAAAACAATAAAGCAAATACTCCGAAGGCGAAATTATTCCCCGGGCTCCTGGCACCTCTCCGTCACTGTGGTGTGCAGGTGGCGTGAGCAGTTGCTTTACAAGCGACTGCATTAAATAAGTAATATACGTACTTAGGTTTAAGATTTTTCAATAAAATTAAGGCCTGCTCGTCAGAGATGACAGTTCGAATCTAAACCCACAAGTCCGACAAGATATATTTTATTTAAACATGGTTGAAGCTTGTTCTTGTTTTTATAAATTAGTAAATTTTGTCTTATTGGTAACGATATTGATTCCATTCAACCGTAGGTGGCGCTAAAGCCATGAACTAATACGGTATTTGCCGCTGTGGCCAGTAAGGCTCAGCTCTCACGTGATCACGTGGTCGACTTGGGCTCTCCAACTCATGGACATGCTCAATTACATACATGAACGTACGCTGGCAGCACTGAAATTTAGTCCGGCAATCTTTAAGTCTGCGTTAGCATTCATTTGAAGGGCTTGAGCGAAATGTAGTGAGAGCATATCGCAGTAAATAAGTGTGGCGTGGAGAAACACAAGTGTAGTGAAAGTAAAATGTAAAGTAATTTGAAATTAAAATAAATTTGTTTTCAGCATACCGAATCGCAAAGAAATTTATTGTTATTTTGGCAGGCAGCGCGATAGTGCATTGGGACATACGCCACTGGCAAACTGAGAAACTTTGGAAACCAACGTTACAATTAGAAGACGATGTTCTTCTTTAGAGGTTGAGAGACTTGTTTATTAAAACACAGTACATAGCCACATCTCATTGTCTCGCAATCACATGACGGTGAGCTAAGCTAAAAGCTGGGACCAAAAGAATAAGGCAGACTATACCGGGCGCACTGGATGACACTACAGTTAGACCGGAAGATCAAAGTGGTGGCAACGACCTTAGAGCATCTCTGCCTTAAATCGCAAACGTTACTATATGCTTGTCTCATCACAATGGAAAACATGGACTTACCTACTTAGGCGCTCACATAATTATTGGAGGCGGCGGGAGACGGTTGTTGCACTCCGCTGCTTACTAGACTGATCGATATATGGCCGTCAACCATCTGAAGTAGCGGGAAGGCCGCGTTTATTTCTCATGTTGAAATATTACCTCTTTCTGGTTGGTAACCACATCAAAATGTCCGAGAGAGAGTGAACGATCGTTGGAATCATGCGGTCATGCGTAATATATGCCCCAAAAAATGCCTCTGAGACTGCAGCTCCACACCTTCGTTGATGCCTGCACACAACTTACGTTGTGTTTCTGGGATCGAAAGTGGAAGGACATCTGCCCTATTCTTTGCTTGCCTCAAAGAAAGCCCCTAAATGCGTCAGCAATACTGGATTAGTCTTGCGAGCTTTGGTGACAGAAGCATCGAGAAACTGCCTACCGTTTACATAAACTGGAGATGACTATCTTGGGCTAATTGAAGTTACAGTATGGCACCGACGAGAGAAGCGATGGGGTGTTCTGTTCACATGCCTACATGCTGTGCATTTTACTGGCAAGCTCCCTTTTAACGGATTCGTTTCTTTGTATTTTGAAACTTTCTGTAGCCAGGTGTGGTGTGCCGCGACGACTATTCTACGAAATTGGATCAAACTTTATGGATGCCAGTTGTCTGCTGGAGGAGATTCAACGTATATCGTCATGCGCAGTGAGCAGTAGTACCCAAGTAATAAATTCGTATTTATTACAACAGAGCGTGGGATGCCCAACAAAATAAATACTGTCGTCAAGTGCACTTCGTGACGACGTATTACGTGGTGCTCTAGCAGAAATGGAAAATGTCTCCAGACAGCTAAAATATGTAGCGCTAGATTCATGAGAAGCAGAGGTGATTACGCCAACACAAGTGGACTACGAGAACAGTGCCCGTTAGATGCTGCAGGATCTTTGCCCATCTTACCAAGACGTATAGAGAATCAAGCAAGCTGGTGGACAAATTCTGCAGAGCTGGTTACAAGGGTTCCTACCAACGCTAGCACAGACGGCCATATGGTGTCAGCCGGTATATGTAGATTATTGAGGACGAAAATGGTATTCCAGTCCTAATTCAAAGGTCAAGTGTGGAGTTCCAGATGATGGCGGCGGATGGGACCCTGCTTCAGCAGGTGGAATGAATATTGGTTACGTGTTTTACAATTCAGCCCTCATAATTTGCACTCCTTATTATTTTATTTACGGTTACATCTCACATGTGCCTTGAAAACATTCTGGTTATGCTAGACTCTCAGTGTTCAATTACTTTAAATGTGTGTTTTACTCCTTACTAGCCATTTCCTCCAAACATAATAACTTTACTCCGTAACATATTCATAAACTATTTTACTGGCCCTCAAGAGAGAACTCTTTTGGGATGCAAGCTTTTAAATTAAGTTAAATTAAGCGAAGTGTTTGCACTGGCTTAGTGAGATTTAAGTCATTATACTCTAATATCGAAAGTATTCAGAGCATATTGGCTTTGTGCGATGTCTGTCATGCAGTCTGTCCATCTGTATGATCTCTTGAAACTTGGAATATATACTAGTTTGTGCCCGCGTCAGAAAAAAGTGCAAAATTTCGAGTGATCAACTAGTAGGTGGCTAGGAAATCGAATAATCGATAATAGCAAATCGATAAAGCCACATATATCCTACAAATTTTAGACTACAGTCACCAAATATAGTTTGCAGATTGTTGGCGATGTCCATCAAAGACCGGTGTATGCCATGCCCAACTCTGCCGACCCAAGTCCTGCATATCTCGCAGGTATGCTTATATCTCTCAGAATTTGGAGCTATTGTCACCAAATTTGGAAGGTAGAATACGAGGAACCTCAAACAATTATAAATCTCCAAGAGGATTTAATGTTCGGGGTGCCGAATTTAGTTGATATTCATATAATTTCTTTTCCAAATTATCAGACGAAAAATAAATTAATCTTTTATTTTAAATATTCAACAGCAATGTATTCATCACATTTACTTTCCATTATTTACAGATTGCGTGGACCGACTTTCGTTTGGACTTTTAATTTAAAGAGCAAGGAACGCGATAGCAAGTGGACAATGGCTGGAGTGTGCCTGCTTTTGCAGACTTAAGAACAGAATTTTCAGAATTTTATGAAATAAACAAGGATTCTACAGATTTACAATTACTCTTATATATTTTTCAGAGATAACGTAGTTGAAGGCAGTTACAATAGACTCTTGTTATCTGCTCTATATTGTCAGTTAAACTGACTGCCTATCCTAGCACAATCCCTACCCAATTTTTTGCAATACGACTTAATTGTATTACTCCCACCACCGAAATAACACTGCTTGACGCGCAACTGAATATAGTTTTTCTTTTTATACTTGGAACTCTTTAAAAAATAATGAAAGGGGAATGTTTGTAGTGGAGCAGACGTCGTTGTCCAGAAAGTGTATTTCGGGGAATAATTTGTGTTGAGTAGTGATTTCATTAGTCACACAAAAGTCAAGCACTTACTTTCGCTTTCAAATATCCCCTTTCTTGCAATATGGTAGGCATATCACTAAGAGAGTTGCGGATTGTGAAGCGGCAGTTTGCTGTTTATTGCAACAGGTTGCAGATTCTCTCATTGACTGCAAGAACCGGATAAGACCCACCCGAACACAGAAGATTATGCGACAGGGAGGCCGTCCTTACCGTGTTCGAGTTTAGGCAGGATGAACTGCCAGTGTACATCGGCTCCCAAGATAAGGGATGCGGAACTCAATTTAAACAACTTGTCATCCGCCAATGAAATTATGATTTCATCCGTTCATTAATTAATTTCACCGGCGTAGTAAGTCGAAGATTGGGCTGAGCTTTCAGAATCGCATCCACCCTGATGCTTTCCGATATCCGGGACCGTATATATGCAGTGCAAATACCGTTTTTTCCAAAGTGGAGCAAGACGAGACGACATTCATTGACTGGGAGGTTGTTTAGAGATTTTAAGATAGGGATTGCCGCCTGACCCTTTTTCCTTCAGGTACTCTTCCTTCCAACTGAAACAAAATCTGTTGGTTAAGAGCCTTCAGGCGCTGTCAACAGTTTAGGATAAATGTACTGTGTGTTAATAAGTTAGTTTTACTTTCCAGCATTGCATAAATTGACCTCGAGTTTAGACAAGCTTTAACCTTGAATAGAAATGTTGATAGCTCCTCGATCGTGAATTTGAATGACGAAGTCGATTTGAAACTCTTCACTCCAGTATATATTTGGAAGTGACATAATTTTTGAGGCTTGGCTGTGATAGTTTGATTCAAGTTGTGCCTGGACTGGTTGGAAGGATGCCGTGTAGATAAATATTGCTCAAATCCCGAGTCGATTAATACGCGTGCCATATATTTTCTACCTACATAGTAAATATTTATAAGAGCGATGCCTAGCAAGACAACTCGGGTGATTCGGATTTTGTGAAGTGGATTTTATTTTTGAAGCAGTGGTTCTAAAGAGAGCCGTCGCAGAGGCTGGCTGTGAAGGGGAGATCGCCACCATTGATTAGTGTGTTATGACGACCTTTGCACGTGAAACAACTGTATGCACCAGGGCAATCTTTGCAGCTCAGTCATTTCCAGAAATTGTGGAGAAATATAACCTACACGATTAGGTCCTTATGCTGACCTTGATTTCAAACGAGTTGACCTTGGTGAGAAACGCCTGTTTGCGGTTGGGTCTTTGTCAGACTTGCGTGCTGGTACTTGGCTTAATGTCCTCGATGACTTTTTAGAAACGAATTGATTTCAAGCCATGTCGGAATTCTTGACTTATTGTGCAAGGATTGCTCCCACAACAATAGAATGAGTTTTGGGTTTTCGTGGAACAAATGTCATTTTAATTTCAGTTAATTATCAGTTTCGTACTTGCCTAGCTCTAGCGCGGCCAGGTACCCTTAAATGAAGCTCTGAAGATCCTTGTGGGCACCTCCAGATTCGTGGGATATTGATGGAAGATCAGAACAAAAATTTAAGTTGATTGTTATATTTTTTTAAATATTTTGGAGAAAGTGGATAGCAAACTTATCGGTCGAAATGACGAGACAAGATTATCCTGCTTGCCAGGTTTCGGAATCATCGCAATCACAGCACACTTCCATGGAATGTGGAAGTGCTAGATGTGAACCATGGAGTTGAAAGCAGCACAAATAACATCACGCCTTAGGAACTCTGCCCTCGACGCCATCATATCCAGATAGGTGTGATCGGTTGAATCGGGATCGAAATCTGCATTTAAATATGCCTCAGTATCCTGTAAATGGCTTGGTGATGCAGGCGCAAAAGACGTGAACCGGCCTTGCAGCTCATCCGATGCAATCACTGCATCACACCATTTGTTATCCGGTCGCATAATGGAGATACGTTTGAGTGGCTGCCGCATGACTCAACGCGTTGTCTTCCACAAATTATATCCGTGATTCTTATTGGGATCGGCATTGCGGAGCATATCGTGAAAATATTAGCTCTTGGTGTCAAACAGCAACTTTCGGATATATTGGCAGCGCAGTGCTCTTTTGTGCCTTACTAGATCAAAAATCTTAGATTTTAAAAGAGGCTGAGCTGAATGACGAGATTAGGCCAGACAAAAAGTATTCTGGCGCCACGTAAATCTTATGCAGGAATAACTCCTTTGGGTCGTCAATATCAGCCGGTGAACTTAGATCCTTGTTCAGGTTGATAAGCTGCTCCAACCCCTGCAGGAATCAGATGATGTTTGCGCGGCAGTTGCAGTCACTCAACGATCAAAGTGTTGTGATTCGAATTAACCTCAATTCGCTCGGATATACCCAGAAATTCAGACCGGATTCAAACGTACACAGTAAAGTCAATTGCTGTCGTCGTATGGTTTCCGTACGAGTAGTGCGTAGCAAGCACATGGAGGTTTGAGTCTTTAATGCAATCCGCAAGTGCAATCCCACGACGAGTGTCTAAAGCTGGTGTTGAGCATTGCAGTCTCCAGCAATCAGGAGCTTGGGACCAAGCTTTACCTCGCCTTGATCACTAGAGACTTTTACGACAGCACATTGTGATGCTGCACATACTGTAGTGTGATCTGGAGCACTAGTGAGTCTCACAGACCAACATTACTTCACCCCAATTTGGCTCATCTATTTGCACGTGCAGCGTGCAATAAGCTCATCATGTCGAATTTTGACATTAGACTGTCAAACTGGTGCTGGGAGTGCTCATGGTACAGGAGAGACTGTTGTACTAGCTGATATTGCTGCTGTGGGGGCTGCTGATGTTGCTGGCGCTGTGGCTGCAGGTGTTGTTTTTAATGACTTAGTTGCTGTTGACGTTATCGCCGCATGTACTCTTGCTGCTGGTGTTGCTGCTGCTGGCGTTGCTGCGAGTGTTTCTGTTGTAGCTGTGCGTGCTCTGTATACCTAAGAATCTGGTGAACTTTGTGACGGCGCTTTTTTCTTCTCCGCCGTTACTCAGGAACCTGCAGTGTAACTTTGCTGTTGGCTGATTTTGAGGCTGCTGTTGATGATGAAGCTGCTGGTGTTGATAACGCTGCCGCTGTTTCCGTTGCCCAAGTTGCTGCAGGAGCCGTTTGAAGTTTGACAGCATCAGCATATGAAAAATTTTCACTGCGTATGGGTGCCGTGATCATTGCGCGCGACTTCCGTATGTCTTTAGCCGGCCTTCTTTGCTGGTCCACAGCTTCCGTTCCTTGGCAACGTGCTGATAAGTTGAGCTTCCTTTCCAGCTTGCTGGATGTTTTCCTCCGCTGTTAGCACATTTCGGGTCAGCGTCCAACGATTTCTTGCACACCTTGCATAAGCTGAGCCACACTTTCCGCAGCGATGCTGCTTTTGGCAATATTTCATTATATGGCAATTCCTGGCAGCAGTGGCACTGGATGATGTCTATATATGGCCATGGCATTCAACTGAAACGCGCATCTGAAAGATGGAGCGTAGATTGTAGATCTCTTCATTGTTGGCAGCCGGCTCCAACTCTAAATAACAGAGATTCAGATTCTTCTTGTTGATGAGGCTTACAATGGTCTGGACACCACTCACTGCGTGCCCAAGTCTGGCCAACTCATCTCTAAGGCAGCGATGAATGCAGTCCCCCAATCCTCTGAAACCACCTCTATCCTCCTTTAATTGATACGAATGAAACGGGATTCGCTTATCCGTATGCAACCTTTGGATTGCCTTATACGCATCAAGTACCACCACCACTGCATTTGAGCATAAAGCTGCCTGGCTGCGTGACAGTAATTAATGCTTCCAGTACTCAGACAACGTTTGTGATACCCTCCGCAATAAGTGGGGGAGGCTTAGAAGACCTTGCTGCACGAATTTCAGCACAGTGCATTTGAATTTGAATTTGTGCATTTGATTGAGACAAATCCTCTATCCCGGCGATTTAAACAACTTTCTCAGTGAACGCTATGGCTTCCTCGTCTTCGTCGTTTCCTGCAAATGGGTATCCATGAAAGAACAGCGTTCATAAGCAACAGCAGCTCCGTATCTCCTTTAAACCGAGGATTCAAATTGATACTTCTGCATATGTCCTTCCAGAATCGGTAGGGAATCTTCCTTCCCACACAATTCCACAAAGTTCTTTAAGATACCTGCCAATAATAATCACATACTAATATCTGTGATACTCTGCTCGGTCAAGAAACTATTTTCGGCTGGATCCCAACCGGCCTCCATCCAACAAAATCGTTTCCTTCTAAACTCAAGTTTCGATAGATGCCGAAGTTAAGCTTGAGAAGCATCTCACCAAATTTTGGGAGGTGGAGGAACTTGCAGCGAAGCTGGTAAAGAAGCCTACTCCTTTGGGAGAAGAATTTTGTTGATACGGCAAGAAGGAATGAGATCGGTCTCATGTTCGCTGACTTGGCCAGCAGAGGAGTGTCTCCAAAGGACCTTGCAAACGATAGTCTGTGCTGGCATGGTTGCTGTTACAATTTAAAAAAGCATTGTCCATCCCCAATCGAGTCAATCCATGAGATAGGGCGCCCCGTGTTATGACTTATGCATTCCGCTTCATTAAACATTGCAAAAGGATATCCTTTCCGTACACCAACGAGGACATTGGCATAAAGTCCATCAACTTGTGCAAGTATCGGATCATATGTGAGCGGCGGTTGACCGAATCATCATGAAGAAATAGTGACCGCACTGCAAAACTTCGATTATTTAGGACTGAACTCTACAGGGCTACACAACTCTACACAACAATTTAATTAAACTTTAGTTTAAATTAACCTAGAATGAATTTGTGAGGAATTAATATTTAATTTTATAATGCATTAACTAAACTTGGTATGGTATGTATATGTGATATCAGCTGTTATATTGTCTAATCCGTTTTGAAGTTCAAACAGCAACGTCATCCGTCTTCAGGCCTGTCGACTACGATGGACTACTAACACAGCTGTTTTGGTGATATATGTTAGGCGTAACCGCACTCAGAGATTGTAAGTTATAAAGAAAATAACCAACTAATAATGACCATATAACAGATGTGGCATACAAAGACATATGTAAATACCTGCCTGATTTAGTTAACTCAAATTACATACACATATATAGTCAACGGCCTCTGTAGCATAAGTTTATTATTGAATATTATTAGATCCAACTTGAAGAAAAAGAAATTGAATGAATTATTAGTAATTAAGTAACACTCCCACACGTGAAACTTGAAAACTAGTAATTAAGTAAAACTCCTAAAATGAATGTTAAAAATAATGGAACTAAAACCATCATTATGAAGTATATAAGGAATTAATTATGGATTAAAATAGTTTAATGGGCTCCTGAGATAAATATGGTTTTGCATCTTTAATAGGGTAAAGGCACCGAATATTAGTCTTTACAGGTTGGGCGGGTAAAAGAAGAAGAACATCAACATCTCTGTTCTTCGATCTAAATATATCATTAGTGGATTCTGTTAGCTATTCTGTCTGGTAGTTTTATTCCGTTCCTTTAACACTCTGTCTACTATGTTTTAGTTACGTGACACGGCAGCTTAGTGGTAGCAAAAGCAACCACCCCATTTTCCCTGAGCACAGTCGACCCTGTAGGCAGAGTACGCCTCCAGTTTGCTGCACACTTCAACGTGTTCGTTACAAGCTGATGTATCGGAGTTAAGTTGTGAAAATTCCTATAGCACTATAGCATGGCAAGAAGAAGACAACTTAGTATATGCTATATACAATTGTATTTGTAAAAAGTAACAAGTCACCTTAAAGAAATCTACTTCACATTTCCCATTATGTATTATAGCCTGATTCCGTTGTCAACGATTCTTAAATTCTCTGAATATTACGGTATACATATTTCCATATGGAAGAACATTCTGCACCTTCAACAGTTTGTCAAGTATGTTGCAAAATGTTTGAAGATAAGTAGATGAATTGCGAAATGTTATGAATGTGAATGTAAGAAATGTTAACTCATAGATCGAAATCAGTCTCCTCCAAAGCATAAGAACGATCGATCGAGAATGTCTCTAGTAAATATCCAGAACCCAAGTCGTAACTTATCATTAATGTAATTTTGTCGCTGATATTATTAACATTGGAGTAGTTAAGTTATGATAAAGTTATGACGGAATTCGACTGGTGTCGATATTAGAAGAGAAGTTATTGATGAAATATCGTATGAGCTGGTTAGCATAATATAGTTCTTATAATCTCAGATGAGCCGATACATTCATTATTCACGTATCGCCTATCGTTTGATAGTTAACTAAATATTATTACCGTTTTCTAAATCTATTATCATAAATTTAAATATAAAACATTATTTTGAGATTTTTTGATTAACATATTTATTAATGGCAGTGCAGCGAAGTAACGAAGATATAGCAGCTAGCATAAATGCTGATATAGTGTTGTGTAACATTTGTAGAGACCCAGTTCTGATTAGTACTGAAATTGCGGAGACCCCTTGCAAACACAAATTCCATCGAGCTTGTTTGGTAGCCTGGTTACGTACTAATGAAACATGTCCTTCGTGTAGACAGACATGTACACTTTCCCAGTTAAATGATATCGAAAGTCAGTCATCAGAACAGCACCTTCAAGTTCCTCGAACAGTTCGTGGTGGCCATCGAACTGGTGCATACACCTAGGAATAGACCTAATACCAGATCCAATAACCAACGAAACAACTCTGGAGCACAGGCTTATAGGCCTAATAGTAATTTTAATGTCAGGAATAGACGAGACTCATCCAATGCTTCGCTTGACCCTCCCATCCTTTCTGAACAGCGAATTCAGCAACTTATTTCAAACTCGTTAGATATATTTCGGACCAGTATGGTTGTAGCAGTGACTGGCGAGATCAGTTTAGCTATAAGAAACCTTAATATCTCCAATAACCAGCAGGAATCTCGACTTGAATAAGGAGTCGAGCAAAATAATTCAATGAATTCAAATAATAATAATAATAGGTATCAAGGGATTCGAACAGTTGTAGATAATCGAAGCACTGATTCCATTGAACGACCTGACAAAGTCTCAAGTATTATTTCGAGTTGGCATGTACAATTCTCTAGATCCTTTAATGAAATTTCCCTGAAAGAATTTATTTACCGGATTAATTGCTTGACCGACCTATGCCTGAACGGAAATTGAAATTTGCTTTATCAATTTGCAAATATTTTGTTCTGTGGACCTGCAGTACAGTTCTACTGGCGGTTTCAAAGAACAAATAGTTGGTCCGATTGGTTTCAACTATGCGATGCCTTACATGAGCGATATAGAGATAAAAGATTCTTTAAGATCTCGTAAACAGCGAAATGCAGAAAGTTTTGACCAATTTTTGGATGCTATCTTGTGTATACCGTTGCACTGCGAGAACCAATGACAGATCGGGAGTCACAAGCACGAACAATTCTGTTTAAGTAAGTCTTCAAAACCTGTGACTCGGCCAACTAAAACCAGGCATTTTCTTAATAAAGTCATGCATGAGGAAGAATCGATAGATACTTCCCATACAGATTCTGCAGAGGCAACCGAGATAAATGAAAATACGATCAGTTGATAGGATAAAATGTTGGAATTGTGATGAGATAGGTCATAGATATCAAGATTGTATAAAAACCAGACGCATATTTTGCTATGGTGTGGCCGTCTTCATACTTACAAACCGACATGTCCTAAGTGCAACCCCGTATCGGAAAACTTGCAACAGGATGTCCACCGAGAATAATCAGTGGATATCCACCTACAGCCTCGGATCAACTATCAAACAATGAAAAAGACTCAACTTGGTACCCCACAAATTCCTAACAATAACACGAACTTATCTAAGAATCTAAGATTCAAACCGTTGCATGTCAAATTGAAAGAATATTACCAGCGTAGAGCGGAAATATTCTGTTTGAAAATAAATTCGCTTCCCAAAACTCGTTCTTCAGTTAGAATGAATGAATTTTGGAGAAACAAGCGATTGCTAAAGAACATTACAGTTGTCTCTACCATCCGCAACTGTAATGATTCGCGTCCATATATAAATCTTATGTTATTTGGTCAAAGCTATTTAGTATTATTGGATAGTGGTGCTGTCTGAGGACAACTGGCGGCACGATTGCTTACAGCAGACCTAAAGTTTAAAAAATTGAAAGGCAATTTTCACATTGCAGATGGCCAACGTCAAAAAGTATTAGGTACTCTTCTTATTCCGTTAGAGTATGACTAACTACAGAAAGAAGTTGAATTTATGATTGTACATTTAATCACAAAAGACATCATATGTGGAATGGATTTTTGTAAGTCATCCGGTATTAATAATTCTAATTCGACTGTAGTAAGCGAATTCGACTGCAGTGATCAAACGTCTAATAATATTTGTCTTAGCAATCGCTTAAAAGCTGTTATAGATTTTTTCACTACTCGGAAAGAGATGGGTTAGGAGAAACCTCTTTAATCGAACACAGTATTGATACTGGTGATGTTAAGGCCATCAAGCAAAGATATTATCCGTTGTTCCCTGCTGAATGAATTTCCAAAATTGACCTAAAAGATGCTTTCTGGCAGATTTGTTTGGATGCCAAGTCAAAAGAAAAAACTGCGATTACTGTCCCAAACAGACCGTTGTATAAATTTAACAGGATGCAATTCGGATTAATGAATGCTCCTCAAACATTGTGCAGACTTATGGATCAAGTTATACCTTATGCCATGAAGTCCCATGTACTAGTTTATTTGGATGACCTATTAGTGCTTTCCTCCAACTTTGAGGAGCACTTGTCTCACCTGGCAGAAGTAGCAACGCAACTTCGAAAGGCTGGTCTCACGATAAACGTTAATAAGAGTCAATTTTGTCTGAAGAAAGTGGAATATTTTGGATATATTGTAGGTGAAGGCACATTGAGAATAAATCCAAATAAAATGCAGGCTATGTCGGAATTTCCAATACCTAAAACAAAACGCCAGCTTAAGCGCTTTTTGGGTATGACCGGCTGGTATCAAAGATTCCTCTCTCAGTATTCGGATGTTACATTCGCTTTAACTGATTTATAGAAATGAAAAACTTTTGAGTGGAATGAGGATGCGCAAAAGGCTTTGGATGAATTAAAGAGACAACTAACATCTGCAGCCTTTCTCGTCTATTCAAATTACGCCAAACCATTTGTGTCACAATGCGACGCCTCTATAAATGGAGTAGGCGCAGTACTAGCACAATGTGATGAGTCTGGAGTAGAACGACCAATTGCATATATGTTAAAGGAGCTTGATAAAGCACAACGCAATTATTTTGTGACGGAACTAAAGTGTTTAGCAGTAGCTTTAGCTATAAAGAGATTTCGTATGTACATTGAAGGTCACGAATGATGAAAAAGCAGCCATAGATCTTGAAGTTATTCCGGAAATTAGTTTAAGCTCAGGCGCATTCAAGTCTATTGAATATGTTGAACTAAAGGAGCATTATGTTAAAGCCAATTTACCTGATTTCAAAGTTATGGACGAATAGCTTGTTGTTCCCATGGCATTGCGTGAAAGTGTGATCCAATCCGCGCACGATCAACCTACTTCTTCTCATTGTGGTATAGCCAAGTGCTTAGAGCTAATACGTCGCAAGTTTTATTGGCCACGAATGGTTGTTGACATTCGCACGTACATTCGAAACTGTGAATTATGTAAAACTTCGAAATATCCAGCTCAAGCACTGAAAACACAAATGGGCAATCAAGTCATAAGTGAGAGGCCTTTCCAAAGACTGTACGTAGATTTTATTGGACCTTACCCACGTACAAGAAAGGGAAATATTGGAATTTTTATTGTATTAGACCACTTTTCCAAATTTACATTCCTAAAACCTGTAAGGAAATTTAACTCCAAAATTATAATTTCGTACTTGAAGGAGGACATTTTCGATTGTTTTGGTGTTCCCGAGATAATTGTAAGTGATAATGGAACTCAATTTAAAAGCCATGAATTCACTACATTTCTCTCAAAGCATGGTGTAAAGCATATCTGTACCGCTGTTTACTCACCTCAATCAAATGCTGCAGAACGAGTTAATCGGTCGATTAACGCTGCGTTAAGATCGTATTTATGACACGATCAGAGAGATTGGGATTTGTATCTAAGCAGTATAAACTGCTCATTAAGAAACAACTTTCACCAGTCTATTGGACAGTCACCCTATTTCGTTGTGTTTGGACAACATATGCTCACTCATTGGCTCATTTATGAGAAAGACCTATGGTAATTCATATGAACACCTTTCTTCAGCTTTCATCTTCGTCTAGCAGACTTAGATTAAACCTGTGTTGTAGTGGTGTACCTAATTGCACATTAATATTAACAAAAAAAAGAAGAGATTAATTTGCACTGGTAACGTTTTTTGGGACGCGCGACTTGTAACAACGATCAGCATGTAAGAACTCATGTAAACAGATGATCGATAATGATGCGTTGGCCGAACCATTCACAGCCCTTTGTGATCTAATTAGCAACTCTAATCGGTGACCTAATTAGCAACTCTGACTCAGAGCATTTGTGCGTAATGACGCCCACACAGTTGGTTCCGACCAATGCATTTGCTTTCTGCAATTCACGACGTGTGCAACAATTTTCTTATTTGAAAAGAACTGGGCGGCATCGTCATATTAAAGCTCGTTTTATTGATATTAATTGAAAGAAACCGATACTAAAAACGGTGAAAAGTACGTCCCCACCAATATTGGATAGAAATTGTGTAAAATATATTATAAATAATTATAAAACCCGGCATAGCACATTATTTAAAAGATTTTTGGTGTATAGGAGTCTTCCCGAAACGTGGCGGTTGCCATAAGCAAATTGTGCCAGTGCGGCTACACCAATGATTCAAATTGTGATAACTTACAGTGTGTCAGTGTCCTTTCTGTAATTAAAGCTGCACAGTTGACCAGTTCGGGCGCGACCAGCGTATTGCTGCCGTTAACAATTAACTGGCTGTTAATCTGTTGGGTGTGTAATACGCGAATACATCAGTACAGTGCTCATGTGCAGCGGGACTGGCTCTTTAAAGGCGGATCAGCGCCGAAATCTCGGACGCAAATCTAAAATCTGATTGGCATAAAGCCCACCAACTTGTGCAAGTATCGGATCATAGTGAGCGGCGGTTGACCGAATCATAATGAAGAAATAGTAACCGCACTGCCAAACTTCGATTATTTAGGACTGAACTCTACAGGGCTACACAACTCTACACAACAATTTTATTAAACTTCAGTTTAAATTAACATAGAATGAATTTGTGAGGAATTAATATTTAATTTTATAATGCATTAACTAAACTTGGTATGGTATGTATATGTAAAATCAGCTGTTATATTGTCTAATCCGTTTTGAAGTTCAAACAGCAACGTCATCTTCCGGCCTGTCGACTACGATGGACTACTAACACAGATGTTTTGGTGCTGTAAGTATGGCGTAACCACACTCAGAGATTATAAGTTATAAAGAAAATAACCAACCAATAATGACCATATAACAGAAGTTTGGTACAAAGACATATGTAAATACCTGCCTGATTTAGTTAACTTAAATTAAGTAAAGAAAAAGAAATTGAATGGAAACTAGTAATTAAGTAACACTCCCAAACATGAAACTTGAAAACTAGTAATTAAGTAAAACTCCTAAACGTAATTTTAAAAATAATGGGGCTAAAACCAATATGGCTTTGCATCTTTAATAGGGTAACGGCACCTGAATATTAGTCTTAACAGGTTAGGTTGGTAAAAAAAAGGAGAATATCAACATCTCTGTTCTGCGATCTAAATATATCACTAGTAGATTCTGTTAGCCATTATGTCTGGTTGTTTTATTCCGTTCCTTTAGCACTATGTCTACTACTACACGGCAGCTTACTAGGTAACAAAAGCACCCACCCCATTGTCCCTGAGCACAGTCGACCCTGTAGGCAGAGTACGCCTCCAGTTTGCTGCACACTTCAACGTGTGTCGTTACATAAATAAATGGCGCCCAACGTATGGGGCTACGAATAACGTAGTACGGTTACTTCTCCAAATCCAACAGCAGCAACAGTTCGATTGACCGAAAGTAAACCGTAAAGCTCTCTGAATTCTCCCTTTCCTCAAATCAACCACCATCCAATTTTTGAAATAGTTCAGTGCGTGTTATTAATTATTAGGAATTGCGGGTAACTCTGACAGTTTTGCGGTGCCTGACCAATAATCAATAAATATGAAAGACGAAAATGATTAAATTAACCACCGCTAGCTAAAACATAAATGATTTTGAATTCTTTTCTCCTATCGGAATTTTAGTATTGGCATCATGACGATCTAAACCAATTGATAGATTTCATAAATAAATACCACAATTATTGTTAAAGAGAATGAGATTGTTCTTGGTGGATTACTTCGCCACTTTCCATCTTTTCCGAAAGACAATTCTTCAATTATCAAGTAGCAATCATTTATTAACGGATAAGACAAGTGATTCTATAAATTCGATAGTTATTCACGTATCGCCTATCATTTGATAGTTAACTAAATATTATTACCGTTTTCTAAATCTATTATCATACATTTAAATATAAAATGGCTATTTTGTAGCGAAGTACGAAGATATAGCAGCTGAGCATAAATGCTGATATAGTGTTGTGTAACATTTGTAGAAACCCAGTTCTGATTAGTACTGAAATTGTGGAGACCTCTTGCAAACATAAATTTCATCGAGCTTGTTTGGTAGCCTGGTTACGTACTAATGAAACATGTCCTTCGTGTAGACAGACATGTACACTTTCCCAGTTAAATGATGTCGAAAGTCAGTCATCAGAACAGCACCTTCAAGTTCCTCGAACAGTTCGTGGTGGCCATCGAACTGGTGCTACACCTAGGACTAGACCTAATACCAGATCCAATAACCAACGAAATAACTCTGGCGCACAGGCTTACAGGCCTAATAGTAATTTTAATGTCAGGAATAGACGAGACTCATCCAATGCTTCGCTTGACCCTCCCATCCTTTCTGAACAGCGAATTCAGCAACTTATTTCAAACTCGTTAGCATACATTTCGAGCCAGTATGGTTGTAGCAGTGACTGGCGAGATCAGTTTAGCTATAAGAAACCTTAATATCTCTAATAACCAGCAGGAATCTCGACTTGAATAAGGAGTCGAGCAAAATAATTCAATGAATTCAAATAATAATAATAGGTATCAAGGGATTCGAACAGTTGTAGATAATCGAAGCACTGATTCCATTGAACGACCCGACAAAGTCTCAAGTATTATTTCGAGTTGGCATGTACAATTCTCTAGATCCTTTAATGAAATTTCCCTGAAAGAATTTATTTACCGGATTAATTGCTTGACCGACCAATGCCTGAACGGAAATTGAAATTTGCTTTATCAATTTGCAAATATTTTGTTCTGTGGACCTGCATTACAGTTCTACTGGCGGTTTCAAAGAACAAATAGTTGGTCTAATTGGTTTCAACTATGCGATGCCTTACATGAGCGATATAGAGATAAAAGATTCTTTAAGATCTCGTAAACAGCGAAATGCAGAAAGCTTTGATCAATTTTTGGATGCTATTCTGAGTATTGCTGATGCACTGCGAGAACCAATGACAGATCGGGAGTCACAAGCACGAACAATTCTGTTTAAGTAAGTCTTCAAAACCTGTGACTCGGCCAACTAAAACCAGGCGTTTTCTTAATAAAGTCATGCATGAGGAAGAATCGATAATACTTCCCCATACGATTCTGCAGAGGCAACCGAGATAAATGAAAATACGATCAGTTGATAGGATTTGTGATGAGATAGGTCATAGATATCAAGATTGTAATAAAACTCAGACGCGTATTTTGTTGTGGCCGTCTTCATACTTACAAACCGACATGTCCTAAGTGTAACACCGTATCGGAAAACTTGCAACAGGACGTCCACCGAGAATAATCAGTGGATATCCACCTACAGCCTCGGATCAACTATCAAACAATGAAAATACTCAACTTGTACCCCACAAATTCCTAACAATAACATGAACTTATCGAAGAATCTAAGATTCAAACCGTTGCATGTAAAATTGAAAGAATATTACCAGCGTAGAGCGGAAATATTCTGTTTGAAAGTAAATTCGCTTCCCAAAACTCGTTCTTCAGTTAGAATGAATGAGTTTTGGAGAAACAAGCGATCGCTAAAGAACATTACTGTTGTCTCTACCATCCGCAACTGTAATGATTCGCGTCCATATATAAATCTTATGTTATTTGGATCAGGCTATTTAGTGACTATTGGATAGTGGTGCTGTCGGAGGACAACTGGCGGCACGATGTCTTGCGAGCCTAAAGAAGCCTAAAAAAATTGAAAGGCGAGCCCTCATATTGCAGATGGCCAACGTCAAAAAGTATTAGGTACTCTTCTTATTCCGTTAGAGTATGACTAACTGCAGAAAGAAGTTGAATTTATGATTGTACCTTTAATCACAAAAAGACATCATATGCCGAAATGGATTTTTGTAAGTCATCCGGTGATAATTATGTCTGATTGCGATTCTGTAGTCGGCGAATTCGACTGCAGTGATCAAA